>JABUQX010058402.1:0-25000 GCA_015478945.1 Trachelipus rathkii | reverse complement strand
TTTCAATTTTTTAATAAACTTTTAGAGAAGTGAGAAGTAAATAAAAATTCTTACTAAAGGTTTGCGTTGTAACAACTCTTTGCGCTATTCCTATCTATTTACTTCCTCTTTTCGATAAATTCATACTTTTCCTTTTTTCCTCTTATTCGTAAAAAAATAACGACTAAATATATGCACAAGTATATATTTGGAAACTTGGAAAAGACGTTCGCAGAGTGTGTGTATGCTATAAACGAAACACGCTTTTTTTAAAAAAAAAATAATAGGTCTGCGTTTGTAACAATTCTTTGCGCTATTCCTATCTATTTACTTCCTCTTTTCTATAAATTCATACTGTTCCTTTTTTCCTCTTATTCGTAAAAAAAATAACGACTAAATATATGCGTAAGTATATATTTGTAAACTTGGAAAAGGCGTACGCAGTGTGTTTGCGTGCTATATATGAACAAGTTTTTTTAAGCAACAAAAAAATAGGTCTGCGTTTGTAACAATTCTTTGCGCTATTCCTATCTGTTTACTTCCTCTTTTCTATAAATTCATACTTTTCCTTCTTTCCTCTTATTCGTCGTAAAAAATGACTGAAGCAGGCGCTATTTCTGCTTCCGCAATCCTGGCTTCACTTGAAGACACCATCATCAGCGACATAGGAATAAATACAGAGGAATCCATCAATCAAGAGGAAAAGAAAAGCCTCGTAAAGGCTGTGGAAGAAAAAGTAAAACCATTGCGACGTTCAAGAGGCATCATAAAGCGCAAAATAACGCTTTTGCTTAAGCCCTTCTCAGATGAATCTTCTAAGGATTCCAGTCCATCCCTGCTAGAAGCTATTTTGGATGAGGTAAATCTTCGTCTGGAGGAGGTGAGACAGTATGACAATGACATCGAAGCAAAGATCTGCGAGTCTGATCTCATGAAACACGATGCAACATTCTTAAATGAAGAAGTAATTAAATCTTCTCATTATCATCTACAATTGCAGAGGATAATTCACGAAATCAGACCAACTGCCAACGTTTCGTCCCACAAGTCCGCTTCTTCGCAGGAGGATGATTCGGTCACACGAAAAGAATTACTTTCTATATTGAGGAATTTTAAGCCACAACAAGAACTTAAAATGTCAAAAGTTTTCTGGTGGAGAGGATAAACATTCGTTCAGATCTTTTCTCCTGTCCTTTGAAAATGTATACGGCTGTAGGAAGGACCTTTCTGACGCAGCCAAACTACAGTATTTGAAAAGTCATCTTCAAAATTTTGCTTTAAAGGATGTTCAACACTTAACTAATGTTGATGAGAACTATTCTGTGGCTATCAAAATCCTGAAGGAGGTGTATCTGGACGTGCCTTTTCTAGTGGACACAATTCTTCACAAGATTGATTCAGCACCAGTTTTGGACAATAAGAATTTAGAGGCTACTCGGTTCTTTGTGTCAGAAGTTCGTGCAAACTTGCATGAACTGAAGGAGTTCGATTTGGACTTCCTGGAGGAGGGAACAGCAGGTAACCGTCTTGTTAGTCACTTAGTTACTGACAAGCTTCCTCCTATATTCCTGCGTGAACTCAAACTAAAAACTCAGATTGAGTATCCTTCCATCAATTTGGTTTTGAGTAACTATATGAACATTTTGAAGTCCCTAGAAAGGACAGGAAATAGAACTGCTGGTGGTGCCAAAGAGAAGAATAAAAGTGCCCTTTCACAACAGAAGTCTTCATATAAAGAGAGAAGAACTTCTTCCTTCAACACTACAAGTGTAAAAAAGTCTAAAGAGTCTAAAGTTATCATTCCAAAAGAGTCTTCTTCTTCCACTTCTTCAGGAGGTGGTGTTCCTTCTTCTGCTTCATCATTTATGGAATGCAAACTTTGTAATGGAAAACACCCGATGAGTGGCTGTGAAGTTTATCCGACAGGTAGCTTGCGAAGGGAGCGCTGCATAGAACTGGGAATGTGTGCAAACTGTTCCAGCAAGAAACATGTATCTTCCAAATGCCCTGCAAAAAGATTTGGCCTTAGTCGTCCTTGTGGCACATGCAAGAGTGGTGCTCACATAACTGCTCTTTGTTCTTCAAATGCAAAGAGTAAAGCAAAAAGAGATCGTGCAGATGTCTCCACAAGTCAGCCATCTACTTCTTCAGCGCCTCAAGTTCTTGATGATGAAGATGCTGGTTCAAGCAATATCTGTATAAATACAGGTAACACTTCATCTGGCCAAATTCTTCCCACAATATCCCTTAAAATAAAAAGAGGGAATAAAATTGTAACTGCAAGAGTGTTATTGGATTTTGGTTCGCAGCTAAGTTTTTTCAATAGCTGTATTTTAGATAAATTGGAAGTGGAAGTGGATTCTCTGCCTGTGCACACCAGTTCCATTAAGACATTTTTGGGGGAGCAGGTTAGGTCATTTCGTACAGTCGACCTAGATATGAACATCTGTTGTTCAAATTTCATAAAAAAATCTGTTTTAATAGATTCTAGTCTTGATGTTAGCTTCACAGTGAAGGGACTCATGGGTGCTATCAATAATGTTTCATATAGTGGATATCATGTTGCAGACCGTTTTTATGTAGGTAGACACGGAAGTAGCGTTTCAAATGTGGATGGCTTGATTGGAATTGATGTCATCTCTTCAATGAAGCACTTCAAAATCATAGAGTGCTTGAAAGGTAGAGCCATTGAAACCTGCCATGGGTTTGTCCCATTTGGCCCAGCCAAATCGTTTTTGACCCCCTCTCAGAGATTGGTCATTTTTGGAGAAGACCAATCTGATTTTGAAACCTCTCCTCAAGGGAGATCGTGACAGGAGGATAGTAGAACACTTACTTCGTCCATTTCTAAACTGACAACAGCAAAAGTCCCCGAAAGCTTAGTGAACACCATCATCGATCCTTCTGCATCTTATTTTGACCCTCTTCTGCATACACATAATCATGCAGATGTCGATTTGGGCCTAGAAAACATCTACAGCCTCGAATCATTAGGTATAAATGAAACAGCAGATCAGGGCTCTATCGACGAAGTGTTCATTCAAAAATTCTATCAGACAATCGAGTTTAGAGATGGAAAATATCATGTAGAGTTACCCTGGTATGAAAATATTCTCAATGAAGTGCCTTCTAATTATCATGTAGCTTTAGCTACATTGCGTGGAGTTAAAAAACGTCTGGAAAGACAGGGTCTCTCATCTGCATATGGGGATGTTTTCAAACAGTACCAGAGGGAGGGGATAATTGAGCCCATTCAAGTATCACCTCAAAACTATAATAACTTCAAGTTCATACCCCACCGCCCTGTAATAAAGACTGCTGAGCAAGTTACAACAAAACTGCGCCCAGTCTTCAACTGTAGTTTAAGAGTGGGTGGGTCTCCGTCTTTAAATCAAGCCTCATATCATGGAGTCGATCTTTTGAACTCTCTCTTCCGCCTTCTTATTTCTTTTAGGACCAACAAATATGTTGTATTGGCAGATATTTCCAAAGCTTTCCTGCAGATACGTCTCAAACTGGAGGAGGACAAAAATAGATTTTGTTTTCTATGGGAAGAAAATGGTAGGATTGTGGCTTATCGCTATACTACCATCATATTTGGATTAGCAGTAAGTCCTTTCGTCTTGAATGCAGTCATTCGTCATCATGCTGATCAGTATACTTCTGATCTTTGTTCATTTCTCCTGAAGAATAATCTATATGTTGACAATTTCTGCTTTACACATTCTTCTGAGGACGTACTTAAAAACATTTCTTTCCAGGCCATCTCTCGTATGAAAGAGGGTGGCTTTGACCTTTCTTCGTGGAACACTAATAACCCCGAGCTCAGGGCTTTATTTGAAAGTGAAGGAAAACTTTCTGCTCATCAGTGCGCCGAGGAAAGAGTATTAGGTTATCTGTATGATCCTCAACAGGACATTCTCAAGTTGAGTGAAGTATCACTTCAGTCCATTACTTCCAAAAGGCAACTACTTTCTGAGGTGTCAAAATTGTTTGACCCTCTTGCATTATTTATTCCTGTTTCTATTCGTGGACGTCTTCTCATGAAGAAGACATGGGAAAAAGAAATGAAATGGGATGATGAGGTGGACACAGAAATAAAAAATTCCTGGGAAAAGCTTCGAAAGGATCTGTCTGGCCTTGATGAAATAACGTTTCCAAGATCATGTTTTGAGTCATCAGATGAAAACTTGTCTTTGAATATTTTTTGTGACGCTAGCACACAGTGCTATGGGTTTGTGGTATATATTTCTTCAAGCTTGAAAGATCCTCAGATTTTATGGGCTAAAGGTAAAGTTGCTCCTCTGAAAGGAAGAACATTGCCTTGTTTAGAACTGATGTCGGTTTTTCTTGCATTAAAATGTTTGCCTTCAGTTTTGAAAAGTTTTCCTGATGTTCAGTTTCAGACCGTCAATATTTTTTCTGATTCGCAAATAACATTGCAATGGATTCTGAACAAAGGACAAAAGAACAAGCAAATCTTTGTGAGGAACCGCATTCAGGACATATCACTCATGGTTTCTTCATTAAAAAATGAATTTTCACTTCATCCAAAATTTTTGTATGTGCGATCGGAAGAAAATCCCGCCGATTTACTTACAAGAGGAATAACCCTCTCTGAATTCAAGAGAAAACTTCAGTTTTGGTCTTCTGGGCCGGATTGGCTTGCTTCTGAGTCTTCATATTGGCCTAGTTTTGAATTGGGAAATTCAGGAATCGATCCAGTGACCCCCGTATTTTCCATAGTTCAGGAAGCCAAAGATCCTCCCGTACTAAATATGTCAAAATTTTCAAGTTTGGGGTCTCTTCTTCGTGTTTGTGCTCTGCTCTTCAGATTTTTGGCTAAAACAAGAGATATTAGCAATAATATCAATTGTGATGAGAAAGCTCTTTTGTATTGCATAAAAATTATGCAACAGGAGTCTTTTGCGAAGGAAATTTCTTTTTTGAAAAGGGCTAAAATTGATCCATCTACGAGAGAGAAACCTCCTGATCTGGTAAACAGATTGAATCTTTTTCTTGATGATAATGGTCTTTTAAGAACCAAGGGTCGTTTGTCACGATCTAATTTCTATGAATTTGAGGTGCTGAACCCTGTGCTGTTGTGTAAAAATCACCATCTTACCACTCTAATAGTGAGAGATGCTCATTTTGCATGCAAACATTTAGGCATTCAAGCCACACTGACAAGAATCCGCCTTAAAGGATATTGGATAACATCAGCTCGAGGGGCTATAAAAAAAATTCTTTCTGATTGTGTGGTTTGCAAAAAATTTAATACTTTTGCTTTCCAGTATCCTAAGTTTACAAATTTTTCTAAAGCTCAGGTAGATCTTTTCCGTCCATTTAAACATGTAGGAGTAGACTTTACAAAGCACTGGTGGGTTAAGACCAAAGGTTCCAATCAATCTCAAAAAATGTTTCTAATCATATACACTTGTCTCCATATTAGAGCAATATATCTGGATCTAGTACCAGATATGTCATCAAAATCCTTTGTACAATCTTTCCAGCGTTTCATCAATGTTCATGGTGTTCCTGACATTGTCTACAGTGATAATGCCAGAACATTCCGTCAAGGAACAGACGCTATGGAGACATTTGTTGTATCTGATGAGGGTAGGGAGCTGTTGCGAAAGAATCACATCACTCACAAGCGCATTCCTCTTTATAGTCCATGGACCGGGAGCCTGTGGGAAAGACTATTACGTATAGTCAAAAGTTGTCTGTACAAGACTATAGGTCGGTCTTCTTTAGAGTATTTTGACTTTATCACTGTACTCTCAGACATCACTAACGCTATCAATTCTCGGCCACTAACTTACACTTCAAGTGATAATGATGTGATTCCTCTCACGCCCAATTGTTTTTTAAAGCCCCATTCAAGAACAAGTATTGCATTACCAGGCAATAGTTCAGAAGAACCTTTTTGGAGCTCCTCCACAAAAGCTCGAGAAGATCTTATTAGGTCCCTCAAGCTATCTTCAGAGAAATTTGAAGAATTCAGAACTCGTTGGTATAATGAGTATCTGCTAGGTCTTCGAGAGACTAGCAGAGATCTATATCAAATCAAGTGGAACAATCTGGTAAAAGTGGGTGATGTTATACTCATCAAGAGTCCTGTTAAAGAAAGACCCTTCTGGCAGATGGGCATAGTCACACAACTGTTGCCTGGAGATGACGGGAAAGTACGCTTCGTTTTTGTCAGAACTCCTGGAGGTCAAGTCAACCTATATCCCATCAAACTTCTCTACCCACTTGAACTGTCTCTTACTCATAATGTATCCAGTACAGAATCTGCGTCTTCTGCACCTGCAGCGCCTCCTGCAAGAGCTAATGATTCTCCAGCCTCTTCTGATGCAAATCCTTCAAGTCAAATGAACAGAAGAAATGATCAGCCTGTCAGAAGAGCTGCTTTAGCTGCTAGAAGACAGTTTGTTATTTCATCAGACGAATCTGAAGAAGAATCGTCTTCTTGAATCTTCCTTTTGTTTTATGACGCCCTACTTTAAGTAGGTGTCATCTCTCCCCCGGAGGATTTAAGAAAATATATCGTTATGAATTCACCCGAGATTAGAGAGGGAGGGGGACGGCTAATCGAAAGAAGTTGGATATATTCTAAGTTTCTCTTTCTATTTATTTCGTGAGAAAAGGACGTGACTACATTCGCTGCCGCAAAATTCACGAAGCTTGTGTAGTTAAGATTTAATTTCAAGCCGGCCCCCTTTCAATCTATATTCAACATAGCAACATTGGAATTTAATAGTGGCTTTTATTATAGCTACTCTAATCAATGGTGTGTAGGCTACTATCACAATTTACAATTTAAATCGAAAGGGTGTGCTAATTTGAGATAATTAATCCTTTTATATTCTTTTTTCATATATTGTGAATGAATATCGATATAATTCAACGTGGAAACTGCAATGTGCAAGATGGAAGTGTCATCGATGACAGGATTTCCTAATCACACCCAGAACTAACATCTACACGGTAGGTGAAGAGGCAACCGCTTTCCGAACCCCATAGAAAGGACCTATTTCTAATTAATCAGCGCAAGAAACTCTACAAGATTACGAAAAGGTTAGTTGTCACTCTTCCCTCTCATTTTAGTCTCGGGTGATTTTATATTATTATTAATTTATATTAATTATAATATTTATTTATATTAATAAATTTAATCAATTAAATTTATTTATCAAGTTAAATAGTAAATTACTTATAATACAATAATTAGTAATTATTATTATTATTTAATATTTATTATTATAATTATCGAAAATGCTTGAGATAGGTTGGTAATTATTGTTTGCACCTTGTTGCAGATTAACAAAGTTCCACGTGATTTCATATTCGTATTTTGCCCCAACATCGTTCTACGCTTGGAAATATATATATAAGGAACAAGGCGTTGGCTTCGACTTCTCTTTCCATTGGAATTATTATATACAAGCCTTTGGCTTGCTCCTAACGGAGCAAGACTTGTCCCTGAGCACGTGCTACGCACGCGCAGAGGGCTCGTTTCGCTCGCCCGAGGAAACCAATCCGAAAAAACTCATGATGACAAAATTGTAGTGAAAACCGTTACGTTTTTCATGCTGTTTATTTTTAAAATGATATAGATAAAAAAGCAAAATTAAAAAATAATTTATTAATAACAACTTTTCATTAAGAATATAGGAAATCAAAATGTGGCCGGACCGTAATGGCGAAAGGATGGTAGTTTCAAAAATATGTTGCTCCACATCATTCAACAAATCGATACGAATTTGGAATGTTTTTTTGCATGTTTAAAATTAATAGGATATAGATATAGTTGTTTTTCTAAAATAATCCATAATTAATTATCATATGTAAATAAACTCTATTTTATTTAGTGCTCTCATATTTATTTGCTCTTTGTCATATTATTTTCCAATTGTGAGCGTTAAATTAAAAAAATTATATTGAATCGAACACAGATTTAATAATATATATATATATATATATATATATATATATATATATATATATATATATATATATATATTATATATATATATATATATATATATATATATATATATATATATATATATATATATTATTTTATTATCTAAGCTTTATACCGCTGATTCCAAATAATAATTGGTTTTTCTGTAAGCATCGTTACTTTTCGGGATATTTCATTTTGAAAAAATATTTAACATAAATGTGATTTTAAAAAATTATTTAAAAATATTTCGAACTTTTGAATCATGTCGGTTCACCACTGAAATTCATTATTAGTATCAATATAGTAGCAATATGTTAAAAACAAAAATAAATAAAAACAAAAGTCGTAAAATAGAATAGGACCTATATATATATATATATATATATATATATATATATATATATATATAACATATATATATATATATATATATATTAACATATATGTGCTTAATATATATATATAAATATATATATATATATATATATATATAATATATATATAAATTTAAAGAGTTTTTACTTTAACTCAAACTCTATTAATGTAAAGTTAAAGTAATTTAAAACCACTAAGAAATAAACATGGAATTAAAATTTCTTTAAAAATTAAGAAAGTTTACGTTTCGGACTTTTAACTCGGGTCTCCTCCTCAGAACTAACTATTTTCATTGTTTGTTCTGAGGAGGAGAAGGTGGATAAAAATGTAGCTTCTTAGGCTAAGCCTGTGTTATTACATTTCACTTAATTGTTTTGAAGTACTTTATTCTATAACTATATATATATATCTTAACAACCTTATGTAACCTTATACCTATATATATATATATATAACCCATATAACATATATATATATATTTTTATATATATATATTTATATATATATATATATATATATATATATATATATATATATATATATATATATTGCGAGAGTTTTCATTGTATTCTAACTCGTTAAATCGAAATCAGTCAATTTGAATTAATATTAAGTAAATGAATGATCAAACGACCGGTTTGACTAGTCTTCTCTTAAGAAAAGATCTTTATATTAGTAAAACCCGTTACTAGTATCTTTCAGAAATATATGTTTCATATATATTTTCCATTATTATTCTATCTTCAGTAACTCAAAAATTCAATCAGAATTTCGTCTGAAAAAAAGTTGCACCGAAAATTTTCCTCATTTGAGAGAGAAAATAAAAGGTATTTTATTTTTAAGCCAAATTTTTCGCGTGGCTTAAAAACTCTCTTTGTCGTAACTCTGGTTGTTTGACCAATTTACATTGTGGAACAGAATATAATATAAAATTTTCCTTACATTAAAAATATAGTACTCATTTAATTAATATAGTAGAATTATATATATATTGCGATAATATTTTGATTTAGTGCTCACAAATTATTAATATATATATAGTATTATAATTATTAATTATTTATATATTATTTATATTATTATATTATTATTATTATTATTAATTTATTTAATTTATTAATTTAATATTTGATTATATATTTTAATATTATATATATATATAGAGATCTATTTGTCGTTAGCAGACTTTATTTAAATACCACAAGCTTGCTCAAATTGTTTGTTGAATTTTACTCATGATATATTAATATAATGAGGTAGTTGTAAGATGTGATTTTGTATAGTTGATGTAGATTTGTGTACGTGGTTTGATAGAAATATTGATGTGTGGATGTCAGATATAAATTAGATATGTATTTCACTATTTTCATATATATAATAAATATTTTTCAAGAATATTTTACATATATAAAACTATTTAACATAATTGTTAATAAAATTTTGAATTGATAAATTAAATTTACTAATTTTATCATTTTATTTTTACCTCTGAAATTAATACATTAGGTATATAGTATAATATAATTAATAATTCGAGTACATATATAATAATATATATAATTATTATAAGTGATTTTTATTTGATTGATAAGAAATTGACTTTTTAATCTGTTTTTTATTTATTTTTATCAATAATCATTCACTATAATACCCAATAATAATATAAAACATATAATGTTTTAATATATATATATAATACTAATTTATTTTAGCTAGTTATATAATAATATTTATATATTAATATTAATATATATATTTATTATATTTAACATATTAATAATATTTAAATATCTTAATTTATATATTTATTAATATATAATTAAATGATATTAATATATATTTATAATTATATTTATATTATATATCATTATAATTTATAATATATAATAATATATATGATTATATATATTATATATATATAAATTATATAGTATTATATATTATTAATATAGATAGTAATAATATTATTAATATCATTATATATTAATATAATATCTAATACATACTTAGATAGTCCTTTATCCTAATATAATATATACTTAATTAGGTTAGCTGATATAATCTATAATTATATAAATTATAATATATTAATTAGTTATCCAAAGTATCAATATAAATATATATATATTATATAATATATAATTAATTTATTATTCAATATCATATAATATATAGTATTTATTATACTTATATAATATATATTATATAATACTATTTTAACTAATTATATTAATATATATATCAATATATATATATATATTAATAAAATATAATATTATATATTAAATAATATTAATTTAAAGTTAATTGAATTTGATATTATATATATATCTATATAATTAAATTAATATTTATCAATATTAATTAATACATTAATTATATATATATATTATACTTATATAATTAATATAGATAATATATAATAATTTTATATTTATATTAATATATAAATAATAATTATATATAGTTTATTATTAATATTAAATATTAACAAATATATATTATATATATATTAATATATATAAATATATATATATTATTATATATAACTCATAAAATATATATTAATTAATTTAAATTATTATATATATGAAGATATATTTATATTAATAATAAAATATAATCAAAATGATGAATTAAATATTAAATAAACAAGTAATAATTATATATATTATATTATTATATTATATATATTATATATAATATTTATATATATATAATATATATATTTATATATTATCTAATATATATATTATTTATAAACTGACATTTTTAAAATCGAAAACCTTTTTTTTGGTGTTTCTTGATCTGAAAAAAAAAAAACACAGCACACAAAAAATAACTAAATATATCGCACTGAAATAAGTCAAGAAGGTATTAAAGTAAAAATAAAAGTGTTAAAATCAGAATATTATTGTCAGTCATTTAAGTGATAGTCTACTGGCATTTACTCCTTTGATGGGAAGCATAATGATATTGAACGGTAATAAATAATATACAAAGTATATGTATAATAAATAATAATAATATATATATATCATAAAAATAATATATATTAATAATAATATATATAATAATAATAATAATTTTGTGGGCTAACAAAATATATCGAAATATTTCTTTATAAGGATAGCTATTTTGATGGAAGGAAATTTTTCTATCAAACAAGGTCGATCACAATAATACAAATTATACTATTAATTTATATATATTCACTATATATACTTATATATATAATATCATATATAATAATAAATTATAAGATTATATATACATATAATATATATATATTATAGTTAATATATATATATATATATATTATCATATATATATATAAATATTAATTTTATATTATTATATATATATATATATATTATATACTATATACTATGCTATGCATTGAAAATGACCTGGCAATGAATTATTTATCAAATTTAAAATGTTAGATTTCTCTCCTATGTTATTAACGACCACTCTCGCAAAATTTGCTAATTATCGCTATGAAAGAATTTTCTTTACATTATTAATTTTTTTTAATGGCGAAAGAAATCCAAAAAGATGCAATCGAAGTTGAAGTAATAGAAAAGTTTTAAAAAATTTAAATTATACTATATTTTTACTATTATATTTAAATTAAAAAATATTCGCTGAATATTAAATATAATATCTATTTATTTTATTTTTTCGGAGCTTAAAACAATATATTTCGAAACACTTCTATTATATTCATATATTATACTTTGATATAATATATTAAGTATTTATATATATAGTAATATTATCTATTAAGTAATTATAATATAATATCCATATTATTAATATTTATTAAGGTCTTTATATATTATATATATAATAATGTAAGATTATAATATATATAAAGAAAAGGAAAATCTTCACCATAAAAGGTAAATAAACACTAATAATTATCATTTCCTTAAATTTAAGTTCTAAAACTTTTTGAAAAAAAAAAAAGGATAGCTCATAACAATATAATTTCACGTGGATGTTTTTTAAAAAGTGCCAACGTTTATATGAGAAAGAAGAAAGGTGATTAAAATAAAGATATTTTTATTTTTAATTTTATCACCAACTTCTTCTAATCTTTAACGAGTCAAGAAAAAGTTTCATTTGCACAAATTTACACTAAAAACACTTTTCAAGTTTCAATTGTCTTTTTAATTCTCGGCCATTTCTCTCCTAATTTCGTTCACATCATATATATATATATTATATATATTAATATATATATAATATATATATATATTATTATATATATATATTTCATTTAATTCATTTTTATATATAGTTATATATATATTACATATGCTATATATATTCAGTACTACTATATTTAATGAATATATTCGTTTCAAGTATTGAAAATCTCCAGTGGGAATGCTAATCTTCTTTTATCAACATCTGTTAATAGTTTCCAAAACGGGATGGGGCAGAGTGAATCCTGAGCTACTTTATCTGCTTTTCCAATAATGTAAGCTTTATAGCTTGATTCAATAATATTCAATACTCTAGGTAATTTGCAATTGATTATATATATTAGTGTAATCTGTTGGTGAAGCTGCGTATTCATGTTTAAGTTGTTTTACACTTAAAATACAAGATTTTCCACCAAAATTTACTTTTATTCTAATACTCTATTGAAATTACATTCGGAGTCAATAACTGGAACCCCTCTTGATGGAGAATCTACTCTCAATAAAGGAGAGAGGATTCAAGATCTAATCACGTATATTATATAAAAAGAATATTCGCGATTCGACATTGCCCGTTATACGAATACGCATTCCCAGTTACCCAAAAAGTCATTGAAGCCCTCATTGTCTCTCGTATACTCGGGCAGAAAATTAGTTCTTACACCATAGCATATAAATACACCCAACCCTCAAGTACCAGAAACATACACCTCCGTCAGGTTAACTCTAGTGTGAAATCATATCTCAATATATAGTTTCTGGCGCTCAGATATTTATTACAAATCGCCAGAAAGCTGCTCTGAACTAACTCTATAAACATTTGTGCCATCAACTATTATCATTAGAAAATATTTCGCAGCTCTTCTATTTATAGGGGAAAAATACAGATGATATAATTGGAAAATTAAATTATATTATAAAATAACAACAACAAAATAGAATAGTGAAGGATAATAAAGTTTTTAAATAAATTTAATTAAATTAAATAATAATATTTATAATAATAAATTAAAAATAAGACATATTACTGATATAATAAAGATTATGTATGTAGATGAATTACTTTGTATATATCAATCAACATTATACATGTACTCGAAATACTTAACTTCTTAAGTGAACTATGTTTATATACATTGTTTGGCTATATAATTGCCTTTTTCCTCTTGTTTAACCTCAACCGCATTTACGACAAAAGCCATACCTTTCAGCATTACACGTCTAATGTCTGTTTGAGGCTGAATTGGGCCCTGTAAAACAATGTTCGACCTCTTCTCAGTAAGAGCTGTTAAAATAGAGAAAAGAACAAAGAATAATATTAAAAGCGACATCAATAATTTCTAAACCCTCTGACATTCTCCTCTCAAGAATATAATGGTAATACAAGGCCAAAAAGGAAAGGGAAAAACATTCAACCGGATCCAAAAAAAAAAAAAAAAAAAAAAAAAAAAAATATAAAAAAAGGGTTCTAAGGGATCATTTTTCTGTTACTGATACTGAAGAGTTAGATGATTTATCCTTACTCATATTTAACCCAACTGCCTAATATAACTACGCTTTGCAACCATTGAAAATGGAAAATACATCGAATTGAGCTAATTCTATTTTTTGAGTAAGGAATCTGGCCGGTAATTTCAGTTTTAATTAACTTTTATATTTTAAAGGTATATATTACTAATGTAATATAATATTTAATTTATAAGCTCTATATTTGGACTCAATGAATTTTCTAAGAAGTACGCTAATGTTAATATATGATTAATTCTTCATACGCGTTATGAATGTAAACTATTTAGTCGTCTTATATTGCAAAGATTATATTATTATAATGACTATAAAGTTATCGATTAATATAGATTTTTGTTTCTGCCAGTACAGTAAGTTATGATTTGTTGTGCATCAACAGTGGCAGGAGATTACTTAAATTATAAATAATATATAATATAATCTATATAAAACTATTGTTGTTGTTTAATTCATCTGACCTCCAAACTAATTGGTATTATCATACTCAAATGGCGGTTAGACCAAAAAATTCTCGGGGAACCAGGTTAGATATTAAGAAATATATACTATATATTATATTCTATAATATATTATATATAATATATAATATATTGTTCAAATGTACTAATTTTCCAATAATTATTATACTAATTACAGATGGCAATAGTGATAGCAGCGTACTTTAAATATTATTATTATTTATGGTATGATGTCAGGTATCGGGTGTGTTAAAGCTTAAATTAATGATCCCTGATTACAGAGATTTATTTCCTTCTATTCTTTGATTTTTCCTAATTTATGCTATTTAAAATTTCTATAAAATTTTGATTTTCAATCGAAATTTCTGTATTATTAATATTATATGGGCCGCATGACAAAATTATTCATTTCGGTGATGGACACAGTTATGGATAATTCACTATATCTATATTAAAAAAAATTGATAATATACGTATATATATATTTATATATATTGACTTAAAATATTTATATATGAGAATAATAGAAGTGAGGTATATAGTATTATAATATAAATGTACTATCCCGATAGTTAATTTCAAGAAATACATAATAAAAGAGAGATGTTATGTTTTATAGTAGATAAAAGGTGTGGCGTTGGGTGCATGTGTTTTAGCCCACCTTCAGCCCCCCTGTCGTGCTGAACGTGAAACCCCAAAGGTTGATTGCAGTGTATTCTCGAAAACACAAAACAAAAACTAAATATATGTTTGTTCATGTTTGAAACTGTGCGAGTTAATCCATACACACAACCTTCTCTCAAAAAATATATCAATTATATGAGAATAAAAAAAGTAGATACAATTATATTCAAAAGAGTTTAGTATTATAGGACGTGTGGTACAACACATCGAACAACACACACACAACCACTATCTACACACGCAAGCATCTCACACAGACCACACACACCACAACCACACATTATATATTATGATACTATTATTTTATTTTCTCCGAAGAAAATGCAATAATTTATTAGTAAGTAAAGAATAAGTATAAGTATTTTTTTGTAAGTATATATAATGGGAAGATTTCAGAGTTCGTTTGTTACAGTATGTAGGTAAGAAATATTTCTTAATACCACTCTACTTTGTAAAATTGTTTTAAGTTTTTATCATTATACTATTTGCATTGATATAAATAATAAAATATCATACGTAGAATTATACCAAGTTAGGCTTAATATCTATATATGTCTTCGCTGGTTGGCAAAGATCAGAAGTTTACCAAATTCAAAAAAAATGTTCTGAGGTAGCCTCACATAAGGGTTAAATACGAATATTTTCCTTACTATGATAGTACATTTTGATGTGTGTGTAGGGGTTCGTGAAGAATAATGATACTTTTTTCTTATACCTGATGCTCGTTGGGCCGTGAATAGAAAAAGAAGTTTTAAAAGCTCATCTAACCTACTGATTTTGCAAATACAGGTTATTGGAAAATAATTCCCTTATTTATTGTTTTTTTTTCAATTCTTCTCCTCATTTCTATATCAGTTTACCAGTCGTCATATAGAATGTCCTAAATGGACCATTACAATAACCAAAGGAAATAGATACTTTGATTTTTCCGACACAATTTCAGTTCGATTCTATTACAATTTTATTTCTTCATAATGAATGGGCATAACCTTTAAGACTGATTCTAATCTTTTGGTATTAAGTTTTATTTAATGTATTTCTTTGGTTTATTTTCAAAGCAGGTGTCATGAGCTATGGTGTTTCAAACTCTTCTTTTATTAAGACTATAAATGAGTTCATTTTTCATAGAAAACTATTTGAAATATAAAAATGCAATAAACTTTATAGTTGTTAAACTACTTTACCATTTACATATATAAATGTCACAAAAACCGTTTTTTCGCATTTATCGTTTTTATCTTCAATTGAAATCTATACTTTTTTTTCAAGCAGCATTTGTGTGCAAAGGATGAAAGAGCATTTCCCGATATAGCATATTTTATCACATATGTAGTTTACTCCTCTGGTGTGGTATATCCCAAGGGCAGCGTATTGTGAGATCTGTTCTTCACAGGGAATACATATTAAAGTCGTTTTTATTTTTCTATTTTTCTCTATTTTCTTTGTTAATGTTGCATTTTTATCAGACTACCTCGGGACAAACTTTATCAAATAAGAAACCAAATAGACTTTTTTTTTTATTGTGCCAAAATAAACATAATAATTATCCATAATATTAAGCATGAATAAAAATTTTCTGAATCATCATAAACATTGAAATAAAAACGTAAAATTTGTTTCCCCCGTTCCTTTAGATAGTTGCCATAATTTACTCAAAAACAGATGAACATTTCATACAACAAAAATACGCACTTCAACACTGTTCGCAAAACTCATAGTTAGTTTGTAAGTTATAAGAGAAGGATTCACTTTCGATAGAAAAAAAATAAGAGTAATTTATATAAATTATTTAAAGATATTTACAATTAAATATATATAAAGACTTGTGTAGACCAAATTTCCCTGTCATTCTGTAATAAACGGAACAAAAAATAGAAAAATAACAAAGACTTTAAAATTAAAGATCGTTTAACGAATATATACAACGATTCGGATAACACTAGAGATATAAGTCATGGTGTTGTGTACCCCAATACAATCTACTTAGCTATATATATATTGTCAGCTTCCGGTACCAAATAGTGGTGTGAACCGGCCCCAGTATCCACGGAGAGTATACTTGCGCACTCACAGCGACTCTTAACCGTGTACAGTGCACTCCACTATATGAAATATTACATAAACTACTTTTCCATTTCAGCATCTTACTGGAAATATTTTTAGTCGACTCAGTATATACTTTGACATCTATATATAAATTAAAAATTTTTCATTATTAGAATGCTCTGCTAATAACCTAAGTTCACATATAAATACGATTTATTTGCTAAATATATAATCAATTAAATAGGTCTAACTATATATAATTTCGAAAACTTTTTTATATTTACTATATAATATATTGCCCCTGCAAGTGATACCTCATTTTTTGTCCCCTAGATCAACAGTCACTCCTACCATCATTATATCTATAAATAACCTTATACGAATATATATACATGCGCTATTATATATACCGCACTTAAATAAATTATATTAATATTTCTTTTATTTTTATTATGTACATATAATTATAATCGTACCCATCTCACACTAGTTACTATAGATCTCAGCCATCGGTGTAGCCTTCTTCGAACCGATATTTCGAAGGCAATAACGTAGCGTGTGGCATGATTCCCATTCTGTGTACTTGTTCATACTAACTCATTATCAACATACACTAACTTTATTTATACGCTCCAATCACTCGATTGTGGCACTTGATCCTCATATCGAGACTCAGCTCTTCTCCCTCGATGTGGTGTAGAACTCCTCGTACCTAAGTTAGTCCGACTTAGACACACTACATTATTACTTCCAAAATTTTTATATTTGATCTAATCCGAAACAAATCAAATAAGGACTCTCTCATTCTATATACCATAACGTATATATAACATATAATATTATACTGGTGATAATAGCGTTCCTACTGTGAACTATACCTTCTATACTATTGGCGAAAATTTAAGATTATGTGCAAAGCTGTGTAGCACCCGTACATCTCAACCACTCTGATCCTCGAGCTAATATAGATCTCGACTCCGTAGCGGCAGTGACGGTCGCTATAGGGTCGATCATCGCGCTGAGTTATACAGCGAGTATATATTACAGATAATTATGATCCATATGATTAATATATATATTATATATATATATTATATATAGTTAATTAATTATATTATAAGTATATATATATATAATATTATTATAATATATATTAATATTAATATATATATATATATAGTATTATTAAATTAGTATTAATATATATATAAAGTGTACTAATTATTATATTATATCTGATATTTTAAAAACTTATAATATAATGAACACTCACTCCATAGGATGTATATAGTATATACTCCACCCATCTTATAGTCTTACTACCCAATCGGCTCGATGCTCTCTACCGTAAATGGATAATAATATCAGTATATGTATATGTTTAATAATGTATTATTTCATTAATTTATTTAATAGGTATAGTGGTACTCAAATGTACCTCGATATGTTATCATGATGGGCACAAAGTCGTATATTTGAAGAGAAAGAGAAAAGAAAGAGAACGACGGTGTAGTTAGAGCTTGACCCACACTGAACAATACACCCCTTCGATTAGTGACCATTATTTCCCACCTTATTAGAGAGCGCGCACGCCAAAGAAAATGATAGGACCTTCTCTCAGGCTTAAGTAGAACAACTTTGACTAATTTTATTCTATTGATAGGGATCTTTCTTGGAAGTCTCTCTCTCTCTGAGTGTCTACATGCGGATAGGTTGTCTAGAGATAATTTGGAAGACGGTGGAAGCTTACTTCGCTCTTTCCAGGGTATCTTAAAGTAGGATATCGTAGCTAACGGAACTTGTTGTTCTTTCGCGAGTTTTGAAATCATAAAAACTGCAAGCCCTTAAATTTCTGATGAAATTTCGAGGCGAAAATATTTTGAAATACTGGACCTATTATTACTAGCATATTATAATATAATATATATTAATATTTAATATTATTATATATAGATATATATATATTATTACTATATATATATATATATATAAATACTAACTATTACTTATTAATGTACGTCTGATAATATATAGATTATAATATAATATATATATATTATATATATATATATATATTATTATATTATATATATTAATATCTGATCATTTTTATATTACTTAACTTATATTATATATTTATATATTATACATTTTATTGTATTAGCCAGATCTATTGCTAGTTTCCTAAATAAAGACCAATATAATATATAATATATAATATTATAGCTTGATATATATCATTTATCCATTTACATGCTAAATAATATCTAGATATAAAGACTTCAGATTGCAAGGACCGAGAGTGAGTGCTAGCTAGGGTGAGTATGATTCGAGGGTAATTGGAGATTATATTTAGTCGAAGTGAACTCCGCGTCGTTAATTAAGTCCATGGACTGGGTAATTAAATTAAATAATTTGTTGTCTTCCCCCAGGCTCGAAGAGTGAACTCAACAGTGATTTATCGTAAGTGACTCACACTGATATGATTTAGCAGTCTAGTCAACACTACTTGTCTCAAATTTGTCTGCTAAGTCTAGCATGTTCAGTGGTGTTTGTGTTTGAAAACTCCTTGTTTCCTCCTCTAAGATTTAGCACAATCTGTAAAAGATGGTTTTGGCTGCACACAACAACATAAAAAAAGTTCATTTAATGTACTTAATTTTTCCGCCGATTAGAAAAGTATAATAATAATAATATAATATATAATTTAATAATAATTATAATAATATTAATATATAATGATTAAATTGATTAATAATGATTTAAATGTAGGAGGGGAACCCTATTCGAACTTCTGGGACTGCTGTAGTTGCTGTAACCCGATGATTGCCACACTCGACCCGGTTGAAGTAGAATACAGTATGGACAAATTATTTTTATTATATTGATAATTGCATAAATCTAACATTATTATAAAAAACATTAAAACAAAAATTTCAATTAATTTTTCATTGCCGTTAAACACATTGAAAAATCTATGCCATAATATCGTAAGGATAATCGGATCTATCCTCAGTTTATCTACTACTAATGTAGTTATACGTCAAAGATTTGAATAACCTAATTAAAAAAAAAGCAAATCTAACTTAGAATTTCTAATTCCTAACTAAATTAATAAAACAATACGAAGAGTATAAGGAAATGAAAAATAAAAAAAATTTATCTAAGCATAAACAATGTTAGGCTAACAATATAAAATTAATAATTCCCAATTAATCTATACGATTTCATCAATTAAAAGTTCATCACAAGAAAATAATAAATTTAATACATAATAAAGTGAATTTAGATATTACAAAACCTTAAAAGATTATATAAACTGAGCACCCCTAACTTAGTATTTATAATAATCTTAAAAAAATTTATTAGACAAAGTATTGTGACAATAAAAAAGAGAAAAAATTTGTTGACATAGTATAAATAGCTACTTAATCAATATTAACAATGTGTTGCTTTCGTTTTAGTAGGCTGTTGTGAATAACCTTCAAAGCTATCAATTTGGTTATACTCTCGGACTTCACGGATAGAAGGAGATCATTTAGCTCCGAATAAAGCGTCGTTGGCAGAAAAAGTCTTGCATTGTGTGCACCGGAATGCGCGAAGATTTAAAGAGTCTAAAGAACTAAAGAGTCAATATGAGGAAGAGAGATCATCTTGTCCAGTATGCTCGATTCCTAAAGCATTCCTCACGCGGTGTATAGGGACCCGACTAGACCATCGGAATATATTGTATATTCAAAATCCTTTGCGATCTTTTCTTGTTAACGATTAGTATTAATATTAATGTAAAATTTGAATGTTAAGGATATGATTCAAAATTTTTGCGGGAAAGATTTTGGCATCTCGATTTGGGTCTCTCTTATGGAACATGAATATAAGACGATTGTAATCCGTGTGGGAATGGTCGATGAGATGTTGAGTTTCGTCCTCTTTCCCTATCGTACTATAAAATTATAATGTGAAGTGTGCACTCTTTCTAGTTCACAATCTTTCACGCTCTCTTAAAAGATTTAGTGTTAAATTGAAAAGACGGTATAGGCTAAAATAATTCCTTTTGAAGGCTTGAAATAAGTTGTGCCATGCTGCTCGCATTCATAGTTTTTTGAGAACCATAGGACGAGACTACTAGGACATTACACCTCTTTAGTTTTAGTCGTTAAGCTCAAAAAAATCCGAAATACAATCTTATAGAAGAAATTTACATTTGTTAGTGTGATAAATGGTTGGAGAGGTGGAAGGGTAATAGGAGGAGGAGGAGGTATAAAGAGGGTGGGAGGGGGAAGAGGAGGAGGAGGAGCTCAGAAATTGTAAAGAATGGAGTTAGAAGCACACAAAGGTTACATGGAAGTGGTTGTCTAATATAACATTATTGTTATAAATAAAAAATTGGTTTGTTTAAATATTAATATGAGTTTCTTTGATTGAAAATAATAAAAACGCTTAAACTTATTAAACCTTACTTAGCTTTAACTAATACCTAACTCAATATAAAGCCTAACGCCTTGCGGCGGGGCTTTAGTACGGGAATTTTTCATTGATGGATATCCGTGGTCGACATTGGTTAGTTTCTGTCTATAAGTGGAATAATATAATTACATATATTAATATATATTATTATAATAATATTATTATTAATATATATAATATAATTATTAATATATATATTATATTAATATATATATTATATTATATATTATAGTATTAATATATATTATAATATATTAATTAATATAATATTATATATATATATATATGTATTAAGTATATCAAGGTATATATGGCGTGATTCCTACCTCCATATATAGGTTGTCTAAGGTTAGTATGGTACTCGTTAACTGCAAGTAAACATCCCACCACTCCTTCTATAAAGCAATGCTCAATAGCGTTTTATTTAATAAATATAATTACAAACGTCTGTTAGAATTCCGCCCGCTTTTTAGACACTGCTGGAGGTGTGTGCGAAGTCGTGCTGTATTCAAATGGAAGATATATTTATTGACACAATTATTCTCTCGAATGTAAGATCATTGATATAAATAGAAAAATATATATTTTATAATAAATAAAAATTTACCTTGAAGATTGTGCTCATTTTACAAAGATTTAAAAATGTCCATAACTTTTAAATGATGAGAATGTTGCAACCTTTCGATTAGCTCACTACTGTGTAATTGATTGATCACTAGATATATATACTTCACCCAGCATTGACTAGTTAACATGTATATCTATTATTTTTAGAAGGTCCCTAATATACTATCGTGATGCAGTAAAAATTTGAAACTCGTCCACCATTGAGATTTAGGGATTAGCATCATAGACACGTATACTTATAATCAGTGACTATTTCCCACCTCTCGACCTCACGCTATATCTCGCCTCTCGTGTTTCTCGATCTTATTCATCAATTATCATATAACAATTCTGCTTCAACGCTAAAGGAATGAGCCATTTTGACATTCTATAATAAAAATATTTGAAAATTCAATGCGGTTTAAAAGAATGTCAAAGGCACTAATAAAGATAAATTATTAGTGCACGAGCGATGAAGAGCAAATATATATCGTCTTTTAGTTCAATGATGGATATTAAATTATTTTTTTCAAATAGGATCCTTCATTACTATGTGCAATGTTTATATATCTATTTACTCAATAATTTAACCAATATATTTGCTGGCATAGAGATTTTTTTTTATGTAACACAATATTAGGAAATTGATATTAATATCATTACACTTATGTGTTGTTATGCAGTATTATTAGTGAGTAATAAAATAAACTCATTTTCAATATATTAACTCTCGAAACTAAGCCTATTAATTTAGCTCACCCAATTTAATAAGCGATAATAATTATATATGATTAATAAATAACAGATAAATTGTATCATTCTACAGAAGCAAGAAAAGACTGACCTGGGTCACAAGTAACTCCAATACACCCGCTCTAATGAAAGAAGTTCTTTTTTTTTTAAACAGAGACGAGTTTAAGGTCCATGCGAAGAATAGCACACGGCGCCGCATTTCCTCCCGCCAAACACTAACAAAGAGTGTGAAAGGAATCGGTGACAGTTCCGCTAGCGCATCTCGCGTCAGCATTTTTTCTTAGGAAATCAATAAACACAAAATCCTTCCAATCACCTAAAAAGACAGAAAAAGGAAAACGACTAGATTACAAAAATGATTTGATCCTTATCGCAAGTCGGCGCTAGCTGAAGTTACCGCAACCGACAAAATGTTACCCACGCTATGCCTCGGCTAAACTTGCAAGGAATAATGATATCGCTTGACTCGTGTGTCCATCTTCCAAGAGCGGAGAGATATTGAGTTATCCAAGTTGTTTCGAAGTAGTGTATATTTTATATTAAGCATCTGATGGTGAGTTAGTATAAATATAACTAAACTAACAAGAAAAGAATTAAAAATCCCTAACTTATTTTTAAAATAATAGATATAAAAAGGAATGACAATACAATATGAAAATATGATGTTTTCTCATAACTCTCAAACTTTCTATATTTGAATTCAATACTAGTGCAATACAATAATTAATTGTATGTGAGAAAATATTTTTTCAGTAAAGGGTGGTCAAGGATGGGTGGTTAAGGAGGGCTGAGTTTTTTTTTACTAAGAATCTCAAGATTTGTGTGCGTTACTTCCTCCTTCGATTTGTGCGGCTATTCATTTGAAAGGCCTGACAAGAGTTCCATTGTACCTCTTTCTCCGATATCATCGATACCACTTTTATGGTTGCGTCAAAATTAAAAGCATGTTAAGGCTGACCTCAAGAGTATTAACAATATTCATCCCACTCTCAAAATTATAGCATATAGGTGGTCTAAATAACTCTCCGCGACTGATATACTTTTAGCCAGTCTCAAGATAACTAGGGAAGAGAGTGTATTATATTGGGTTCTATATAATGAACATAGTAATAATATATTCAACAATAATTTACTGTTACTACTGCTCGAAAGCGTGAAAGAATTATATAGAAAGATGTCCTTTTAGGTTAGAGAGGTAATATCATATATATTACATAGTGAATATGGTGTTAATTGTTATCAATCGGTGTTATGTTTTAGTACACTTGTTCTTCGATGAGCATAACAGGTCCATAATTAGCATGTAATTAAAAATTTATATAAGACCGGCTAACTATAACAAGTCGCGAATTGGCCAAACGTTCCTCACTGTGCCTATCCCCTCCTTGCGCGTGAATAATATTTTGGAACACACATGATAACCACTATTAAGGGATAGTGTCTATTGTAAAGTGATCACAAGACTTTAGCATCAAACTATTAGAATCCACTGACATGGATTAGCCTCCGCCACTCCCTCGCAGAGTCGGATAGCTAATAGACTGAAAAACGTATCACAAGACAATTTCCAAAATCTGGGCTAGCTTATAATATTCCTATAACCTTAATATTTATATATATAATATATAATAGTTATATTATCATATATATATATAGTATATAATAATAACTATAGATTAATTGTATATTATTATAATAATTCTAAACCTAAAGTATATAATAAGTGGCAAACTATGTTATTATATAATAATATATAAATATATATTGTATAATCTATAATGTGTTAAAATCCCATTATATATATATATATATACTATATATATACTGATATATCTCAAATATTAAGTAGTATTTCTCATCAGATGCGTGATAGGAATATTTTATAGATTGTTAATGTAGTATCGATAAGAAAGAAGAAG
>JABUQX010058401.1:0-36733 GCA_015478945.1 Trachelipus rathkii | reverse complement strand
AAGTTAAAATCAAGCACCACGTTTAAATTATCATAAAAAAAAACTCTTTTTTAGGCTCTTATCGAAAAAAAGGCTTTTTTTGCATCGATGGATTTGGTCGTTATTCAAATGGATGAGGCAGATCCGTTTTCACACCCACACTTAGCGATATTCCGAGCTATTTTCGTTTGAATTGGTAAGAGAGGTCTTGATATTTCCAATACATCGGGTATCGCGAAGACGATCGATAAGAGTTCCTACTAATACTCAACTCCAATTGAAGATCCTTTCGTGCCATGATCTTCTATATTTGGATTTGTCATCAGTTCTAAAAATTTCGTTTGGGTCGTTTCGCTTGAGAATCCTATTCGAAATATAGGTTTCCATTGAGTATCTTAGGTGCGTTATCGGTTCTTTCTTCAGAACATTCGGTATACTTTAAACAAGGATATAACCAGGTGTAAATCAAAAACCTTTAATTCGCAACCACTATCGTCACTTAATTTCCAAACGATTCCTTTCGCGACATGAACCTTCATGCTTTAGATCGGTTTCGGACTTGAAGTTAATCAGATCTTAGCCAAACACCGCGTTACGTCTTCGAAACTCGGCTAGCATATACTTATATGCCTCTTTAGAGGATCACAAAGTAGTACGACTTGCTGAAGCAATGAGCGTAAATTTAGTTAGCATAGGTAATTTGAGGAATAATCGAGACACATAACTTCAATTTTCAGAAGATTCAATAATTTAAACTAAAAGGAAAAGGAAGATAGTCGGATATGACGACGGAAATGCGCAATGTCCCGGTATCGACAATAGGGTGTATAATCATCTTCGTGGAAGTCGAATGTATATCTCAATCGCCGAAGAGTTCTTTGAAGACGGCCAGCATACTCGTCCAGACATATAGGTTAAAAAGAAGTACTAAAATTATTTTGTATTATTAATTAAGTAACAATCATAGACCAGAATGCGCATATAAGCACCAGGACTCAAAATGGGTCATAACAAAATATAAAGTATACCGTAAAAAATTAAATAAGTTAAGGTTATAAATATTTATATATCTTTTAGAAAAAAATAGTAAATTATAAATTATGACTATATAATTTAACTTATAGTCATTAATTACAATACTATAATAATTAATAAATATATTATCTTATTTATTCTCTATTATACATGAAACAAATAATAGCAACGTTCCTTATCATCGGTCGACCTACGCTCGAATAATTTTGCGTTTTTTTACGTCCAGCTCTAGGAATGCGATCGAGACGCCGATTTCACTGCGCGATGTGTCTCGTAGTTTCGATCAGTTTTGCGAGGGAGATTGCGATCCGTGTCGTCCCGGCGTCTTCTCGTCGGCGTGTTCCGCTAGAGTTGATCAAATCCAGAAAGGACGATTTTAGGAAGGCGTAGCTCCCCGAACCCCTTTCAGAGGAATATTTACACCTTATGGTTTGCACGATGTTTCCTTTTCAAAGGTTGCGTTTCGCTTCCATTGCTTCTCTTCGAGTCCGGTAGGGTAAATTTTCGTTTTCGATTCGGCACACTCGAGCGTATTCGAAACTTATTTCGCATCTCCAACCGCCGCCCGCCGAGCTTGCCGCCATCTGTATGTTATGTTTACATTTATATTTATTATATTTTATTATTTTATATTATATTTTATTATTATTATTATGTTAGTATTATATGTTTTTTATTATTAACTTCGCTTATTCAATCCGGTTAATACTAAGTGGCGCGACAAACCCGCCTGTGATTTTCGTCCGAAGCCGCGAATTTTAAATATATCTTTGCGATCCGAGAAGAACGATAAAAAAATTTACTAAGGCTTGTGTGAAAATAGTTGAGCGAATCGAAGCAGTTTTGACGTCGATCCGGCCAGCCGGTAGCGGATAATGTGCGCTCTTGTTTAAAGTCCACGTACTTCCCCCTATGCGCGGTAGTGCGGCAATTTTACGTATTTTTTTTTTTGCGTACGAATGAGCCCCCGGTCCGATGTTGGGGAAATATATCCCGATTTGTGGGGTGCCCATGTGTGACAGTAGAGCGACTGTCACTGCCAGAATCGACGGTCCGGTCGGCGTGCGTTCTAGTCGGAGTGCCGACGCCACAACGACCGGTCTTCGGTCGCAGTTGCTCATAGAGCCCCGCACGGGGGCTTTCGTCAGTCGTCTTCCGTCATTTTTTCTCGTTATTATAAACCAATTTTCAATTTTATACTTTTCGTCGCTTAGCGAAAAATGAATCCCCTTCGAATATAATAGAGAGCGTAATAATTTCAGCAGAGATAGGACGTAAACGGCGAGTTTTTTATTGGTGACCCCGGACCCCGTCGGAATGTAGACCCGCCGCCGGTTTCCTAGAGCCGGCATGCTCATATCCAAATTGAAAGAGAGGAAGGAATTAATAATATATTCCGAGCTGCCTTCGCCCATCCCGAGGAGATTTTCCAGATGCCGAACCAGTAAGTTTTCATCGGAGTCAAAACTCGTCTCGCTGAATTGATTTCCCAGTCTTTCCACGAAACGGCGAATCAATTTGACCTGCGAGTACCCGCCTACGGGTGGAGAAGGAGGAGGAGGAGGAAGATTATCGCTTCCGCGATTCACGGCGTCAGGTACATCTCCACCGGGTTCGTTATTTTTGTTGTCGTGCCCTTTCAAATCCATTTGACATTCGTAGAGAAAAGATTGAAATCTCTCGATGAATAATTCTTCCGCGTTGAAAATTTTAAAAATTAAGCAACTGATTTTAAATAGTTTAGACAGGTTAGAATCTTTCATATCGTCCGCGAAAAGAACCCATAATTTATTAGGAACTAAAACCGTTATGTCCGGAGTGATAAAAAATGTCGTGGAATTGATTTTTTTATTCGCGTTATCCGGAGAAGCGGTTTTCAATTTCTTTTCCCGCGACTGAATATCTTCTCCCTCCCCTACTACCTCCGATATTTTCCTTTTTTCGCTAACGCCGCGGCTGTCTCTGCGGCGTTCGAGTATCTCGCGTATTTTGAAATAAAAATCAAAGTCGTTCTTAAAACTTTGTTCAAATCTTCCAAGATCGGCGGTTCGATCTCTCGATCGTCTCGGAGGAGGCTTTTACCCAGGAACGCTTCGCAAGATTCTATCATATTTAAAAGCATCGACGAATGAAACATCGACGTCTCGACGACTTTTACGAAGCTCTCAAATTTTTCTTTCGGCGAATTCATGGCAGCGAGGGATTGAACGAACGAAAGACCGATCGACCGACGTTGACGCGGGTGACGTCATTAATATTTTTTTAAATAGAGAAAATTTTTAAATTTATCTTGTTATTATTAATTTATTTTCATTATTACGATTTAAGATTAAAAAAATGTTTATTAATTTTTTTATTTACCGGTACTTATATTATGTCTAATTGTATCTTTAATTATGCCTGCCATGTTTTTTAAAATATTTGCATCAGGGCGTAAATCAATGACAAACGTAAAAAAATAATTTATTAACAACTTTTATTTTAGAATATAAAAAAAAATAAAAAATTGCCCGTAAATTGCAAATGGAGGGCGCAAAGTAAAAACATGGTATACTGCAAAAATATGGCGTTTAAATCACAAAGTGTAGACGAAATCGGCTCGCAAAATTGCCATGTTAAAAAATAAAATAAAAAATAAAAAAATAGAATAAGAAAATAAGAAAATAAGAAAATAAAATAAAAAAAATTAAAAAAATACAATTTAATATAAGAATAAATTAGTAGAAATACAATTTTTACATTATCAAATTGTTTATTATAAGTCCAACAGCTTTAAACAGTTTGTTAAAAAAATCGTGATTATCTAATAAAGAGGAAAGAACCAAATGAAATGTTTTGGGTTCGGGGTTTCGAAATTCTTTTAAAAGTTTAAAGAAAGAACACTGGTTGAGAAAATAAATATTTTCTTGTAACCATAATTGACTCTGGTAGAAATTTGTTTCCCTTTCGTAACTGTGGTTTTCATCATCGATTGATTCATATCGATCTGGTAATCCACCCGTATCTTCAAAACAATACTGTTTTACATTCCATCGAATGATGGGGTTTCCGCAAACATCGCTCAAAGTCAACATAAATTTTTTAAATAGTTGTTGATTGGGATTTCTTGTGTGTCTTTGAATACCGCAATTTAGAAAGCCAAAATACAATGTCTCTTTTCAAAGAACGGGTGTTAATGAAAAGCTCATAAATTTCGCAAAGATCGACAAATTCAAAACCGAAAAATACGACGATCTTTTCGATATTTGGAGAGACATTGCGAATATCGCTTAAAAGACTACTAAAATCGATCTTCAATTCCACCAAATTTCTGAAAACAGGTTCATTTTTTTCATGATCGTCTACTATCATTCGGCTACTACCATCACCACTTCTTTGGAAATACGAATCTTCAAAAGTGTTAATTCTGATTTCTAAGTGGGTCAGATTCGGAAAGGCTTCGACGAATTTACTATCTAATAAGCCGCAATTAGGATTTGATTCTTTAAATCTCTCTATTTTGTCGTAGCACAATCTCAAAACACGCACATTTGGAAATCGGAATGGAGAAAGGGTATCGACGCTTTCGTTTCTTCGAAGGATAACGTTAAATTGACAAACGTTTGGTAGATTCAATTCCAGGGAACTATCAATCTTTCTTACATTTCTTCGTAATCTGTTTCTAAAAATTTTGGTGTCCCAAGATTCGATTATTTTCTGCTCAATTTCTCTTCGCCATGATCCATGTCTGTGTAACCTACACTCAGGTCGAACCCCCGCGAACCCCTTGAAAGTCCACAGTTGAAAGAGCGTCATTACCGCGCAAAGCCCTTCACACGCGAGACAGAACGGGATTTTAATTAGGTTTCTTTCTACCTCTTTTGTGCGAGCTCTACAAAAATTATCACTCATTACTCTTAGGGGATCACCGAATGTTATTTTATTTTTGGAAGACCCTAGCGTTTCGTGTTCTTTCCCCCCTTGTCGATCTTCGAACGGTGGTGGAGGACCTTCGCTGATATCCCATTCAATTATTCTTCTATTTTCGATTTCAATCACTAAGATTAAATTAGTTAGTTTTTTGCCAAAACAATTATCGCATTCGCGAGATCGATCTGTCATAACATAGCCGTAGTCGGGAAATATTTCTTCTTCCGCTGAGAAACTGAAAATCAATTCTAACGCTTTCACTCCAGTCTTTGCGGCTAGTAGTCGTACACGATCGCTATCAACAACTGTAGATGGGTGTTTATGGTTTAAACGCACTCCGATTTTTTGTAAGTTAAACAATGATGAGACTTCCATAATTTCCTCGATGTTGTTATGATCAACTATTATTGATGTTAATTTCTTTAATGGAGGAATGCTAAGTTTCCGCATTTTACTCAAAAAATCAATTTCCACAACCGTTTTATTCAATTTTAAAGATTCCAAATCGGATTTGCTAATCAAAGCCTCGTTCGCTGCCTTGCTTAAAATAAAGGGGACTAGACGTTTCGCCCTAAACACTCCTTGAACATCCTGGAAATCCCTATTGGAACATCTGCAAATTATTTTTAAGGCGTTTAGATTCGGAAACAAGGTTGAAATACTTTTTATTATTTCGAGAAAGTCATCGTGGGTGAGGAGGTCAGTACCCGTATTAGCGATTTCTAGCTCCTCGATACCGAATAAAGGTTTTTCTTTCATTAATAATAATTCAGTTAAATTTAAAAGATTTCAAGCGTTCGTACGCGGTACTCATCTTTCTAATAACTTCAGCGACGGTTTTAGCACCCGCTGGAATACCATCTGTCGAACGGTCCGTTGTTGTTGCTGATGCTGCTGCTGCTGCTGCTGCTGCAGCTCTCACCATATGCTCGGTCAACGTCAATGTTATTGATTCAGTCGCCCTGTACGGGGTTTGCGTCGCATTATCGAGAAAGTCTAGAAAGTTCTCCGAGGTTTTTTGCTCGTTGTCCGAATCAAATAAAGATAAGAGCAGGTTAAAATTTAATTCCGTCGCCCCGTGTTTTGCGATAAAATAATTCATAATCAAATCGCAGTTTCTAGCGAAATTTTTCGAATCCGAAACATTGTTGTACGCATCTTGGAAGGACGGTGTTTCGAAAATGACATCCATAGTTAATTCTTGTAGCTGTTTCACATTTTTATCCATTTCGATTTGTTTGTTGAAGACTAGGGAAAAAATGGACTATGACGACTGACGTAGCAGTTTTATTATCTTTAGAAAAAAAACTATCCAAAATCTTTTCAATGAAGAATAGAAAATTGTGAGGTAATGTTCTAGTAACGGTATTGTTAACGACGACGGACGTAAATACTTAGCGAAGCAACGATACCCAATGAAGAAAAATATAATAGTTCAACCAGCATTTATAGGCTGCAAATAAAAAAATAATTGATTTAAGTTTTTAATACATCTTTTTTTATTTTTTTTTTTTTATTATTCTATTATTTTTAAACACGCCATGCTTTTTGTGCTGCTGTGTTTACGATAAAAAAACGCATGCTAAAGCGAGTCGCAAACGGAGTGAGTGTAGCGATTGAAGTAAGCCAAAGCGTCAGCGCGCGCCCTTGCACGTGCTCAGCGAACGAGCTTGAACCCATAGGAGTTCGTCCGGATTATTGGACGTGCGAAGGAAATGATATAGAGCAGGTCTAGTGTTAAAAACTAAAAATTCCCAAAAAAAATTAATTCAACAAATTTTTTTAAGCGAAATATTATTTTTGCGGAGATTAGCACTCGCCCTTCGACTTATTTACTTCCAGGGGCCGTTACGTATATGACGTTATAATCTGTTTAAGACGCTTTTTGTTCCCGTAAGCGACACATTATTTTGAGTGCGTTTAGAATGAACTCAAAAAGACCTCGAAACTGCTTCCTACGTTTTATGATTGTAAACTTCGTGCGTTTAGTGAGGTTTAGAAGGAAGGGAATGATGTTCAGTCGAAGGTCTAAGTGCGAAAAACTAATTTCAATATCCTGGAAAAAACCGCCTTAGGAAAACATTTATTTAAGATATTCCGAGAAGTAAAAAGTATATTTCGTGTTATTCGGCTTCCTCGCGTGATTTGTATTTTACCGAATGTTATTTTTTTAAATTGCTAAAATGCGATTTTCCCTTTTATTTAGGTCCCAAATTACCATTTATTTATTATAAATTCTTATGTGATATTTAAAAGAATTAAAATTTATGAATTTAATATTATTTATCGTTATATTACGATCTCGCGAAGCTCAAACGACCGAAATAAGTTACTTTTTTTCCGGGGGGTGAAAGATATGTTGATAAGTTCCTAAGTAGGCTTTTCTTTTCTTTCTGACCCACAATAATTATTGAAAAAACTTTATATTCCTGTTAAGGTTCCTTCTTTAGGTGATATTTATTTGCTTGCATATTTCGTAAGAATATTTCTTTTTTTAATTTAAGGTTCGCCACAATACCCCCGGTGAAAAATATCACGTTTCGAGGGAATTGATATAAGTCGAAGGTCTAAATAGTCGAAGGTCTAAGTGCTAAAAATAAAAATCTCAAAGAAAATGTATTCACAAAAATTTTAAGTCGAATTATTTTTCGAATTGCACTTAGACTTCGACTTACCGAGTTCCCTTAAGCGTCCACTATATGAGTAATATCCCCGGTTTGACGATGTTCGAGGTTTAGAAAAATGTATTTGAAACGGCTGTTCCCCCCACCGCTTTCGCGATCCGTTAAGGCGAACTATTGATAAAGTGACGTTTCGAAGGGACCCGAAAAACGATCTAACGACACCTTTTAGGTATAAACAATCGCTTCAACCCGATATATGCATGTTCGAAGGGGAACTGATATAGTCATTCTAAGTATAATTCGAAGGCTAAGTGCTAAGTCCGAGGTTAGAATAAGTCGAAGGTCTAAAAGTGCTAAGTCGAAGTCAAGTATTATTCGATGTCAAGATAGTCGAAGGTCTAAGTGCTAAGTCAGGTTAGCTATAATTGAATGATCTAAGCATAAGTCGGTAAGGTTATGCTAAGTCGAAGGTGTAAGTATACAGTCGAAGTCTAAATGCTAGGCGAAGCGAAAGTGAAATCGATGATATCACCAATAATATTCTAAAGAATATACAAAATTTTGTTTAAGAGTCGAAATTATTTCGAATTTGCCACCTAGACTTCGATTATACTAGTCCCTAACGCTCCTATATGAGTCTATCGGTTTCACATAGTTTAAGCTTAGAATTGGTATTGAAAGCGTTGCGCTTTCGCATTCCCTGAGCGACCACTAATTTATGACGTTTTGAGGGAACCAAGAACCTCCGTGATATTTAGGAAATTTTTAGTATAAACTATGCGTTTCCGATATTAGTGACGTTTCGAAGGAATGATTAAGTCGAGGTCTAAGTGTAAATCTAAATCTCAAGAAAATTTCACAAAAAATGTTTTAAGTCATTAATATTTTTCGTTGTGCCTTAGCTTCAGACGTCTTACCGTCTTAGAGCCATATTGGACGTCATTACGGTTTTAACGATGTTCGCTAATAGGGGTTTTGCACAAATTGTGCCATGTTCCCAATAGGTGTTTTGACCAATTTGTGCCATGTTCATTAGGGTATTTGACAATTTGTTGCATTTCGCAATTAAGGTTTTGACCAATTTGGGGACTAACCTATAAGAATATTTAGGTACACTTTAAAAAAATTAACTTAAAAAATTTAAGGGTTAACTCGGGCTTCGATGAGCACGAAACGTTTTTTCACTTTCGGAGATGGTGCAAAATAACTTTTTCGTTCCTTAAGCGAGTTTTTTATTCGAGGGAACAGATCATAATTACGTTTCTAGTCAAGTAGAACAATGTCGATGTGGCAAACATTGTAAATTATTTTTTTTCTTGTTTTAATTTTTCTAGATAATAATTAACCCTTTTCTGCAATGAGGTTCCGCGCGCGGTTGTTTTTTTAGTTTTTTATTTGTTTTCAGTGGAACGATGCTTACAATGTTCTGTAAAGGAGATTACAGAAATTATCGTTTTTTTATGAATTTATGTCATAACGAAGAATTTTTATTTGAGTTGATTAAAGTATTTATTCATTGGAGTCATAAAGCGACGTCTCCCAAGTCAGATTCTCTCCGTGATTCAATTATTATCTTCGAAAATGAGGTAAGCGTACTTCATATCTTCTATTCGGATTAGCGAGGTGAAACCGTGAATGATATTGTTTTTGATCTTATCTTTTTTGTTTTTTCTTAATAATTATGAGCAATGCAGGTTACTTTCAAACATTCTCACAAATATTAATGTATGGAGAAGAGAAGGACGACAACTAAGTCGTTAATCGGTTATCGTTTCCTTACACGGGTGGAAGGCAGTCGCTTGAAGGAAATTATTTTTCCGAAATCTGCTATACGAACAACCACACCCGATATTTGGATTTCCTCTTCGGATAGAATTTTTGCGCGCTTCTTTCCTTCCACCACCGTTTCGACTTCTTCTCGATCTAGAAAATTTTTAAGACGAATAAAATTGTTTTTTTCTTCGGGCTTTTAGAAACACGAAGTCCCTTAACGCCGCTCGCCCGCCTTTTTTGAGCTCTTTCTAATTTATTTTATACGTTCAAAGATCGAACGTTCTCGTTCGCACGAATAATTGAACGTGGAGAAACTGGATCTATAAATTTCGTCGTTATTCTCGCAGAAGGGCTTCGTCAGCTCCGCCTCTAATCCCGCATTTTCTCGTTCGTCTACGCTTCCGATAAACATTTTGAATAAAGGGGACGAATAATTATCGGGCGAGTCCTTGTTATTCAATAGGGGATTATTCGTTCGAACTAAATAATAAATCTCCCCTCCGCGCTCTTCTTTCTCTTCCTCTTCCTCTTCCTCTTCCTCCCCCGTTGGCAGCTCCGTTTCGTAAAACGCGCCGAGAAAAGAATCATCGTCCTTTCCCGATTTTCTTCGCCGTCGCGACGACCTCTGCTGTTGCGAAGGTTCATTTTTAAAATAAATATCGTGTTCGTAAATACGCTCCTTCAAGTACGTTTTAGCCGCTAAAACTTCTGTCGCCGAATAGTTTGTATGGTCGTCGTCCTCGTCGCGATAAGAGCCCCGCTCGCTGATAAGGTAAGATTTCGGTTTTACCTTTCAAAAACGCCGCCGCGCTCTGTCGTCGTGACGCTCGCGTCTTAAGCAGAGCGGCCCTTATCCTCGCTGATGCGACTGCGGCGAAGTCATTTGTGGCGCTGGCCTCTCGCAGTTTCACAAGACGTCGAGTTTTAAACAATCTTCATTCCATTTGTATTCACAAGAGAAGGAAATAAGCAATGTCTTAAAGCAAATGTATTAGATACTCTGCTATCTGAATCTTTTCTTCCGAGCGTGTCAAGATTACGTCGTTAATCACTCGTCGCCGTTTAAAGTACAAAAATCAGTTTTAAAGTGAACTGGCTTCACTCGGTGTAAAGTGATTCGTTTCTTTGAGGAATCGACATTTCTTGCGCGATTAACACTTTTCTCTAATTTCGACCCAAGACCCATTCTTTTTCTCAGGTTTGCTTTTTCTCGACGTCCTCGATGCCAGATCATAAATATAAAGGAGTTTTTTGAAGAATATATTCGATATTGAAGAAACACAAACAATTGTGTTCATTAATAAAACTATGTGCAAAACCTAGAGTGTCGTGTATTTTAAGTAAAGAGTCTTTTAAAAAGTTAAAGTTACGTTTATGGCGTGTATTTAGCAAACGTATTACATCGTAGAAAAAAGTTTTTTTATTGGTTTATTAGTAAATTTGTTCAGTTGATTAAATAAAAGTATAACTAAAAACATTTTTATTTACACAAAAGTACACACTTTTAAAATAAAACGCATAGAAACATTTTTTAATATGTATATAATATATATATATATCTTCCCATATCGAAACAAGTTAAATTTTTTGATTTCGTTGCTGGAAAATCTTTGAATTTTTGTCGGGTTCGATGACAACTGTATGTCAAGGAATTACTAAATCGCCAAATATTCTTATACTAGATTCAGTTCAGATTCCTGATTCTGCCTATAGCAGATTGCGAAGCAATCTCTGGATCCCAAAATTTGGCAGCGGAGCCAGTTGTTTTCGAACTTTTGAAGGATAAAGTACTCGAGTATCAATTGTTGTTTCGCGTCGGCGAACTACGTCAATGCCGCCATGATAGCCGGTGCCGGTGGGATTTATTCCCTGCTTTTTTTGTTTGTGGGATAGTAGGGCTAAAGATTCTGCAAAATGCGATCTGTACGAGAAAGTCCAAAAGATCGGGGTGACGTATTCCACGCATCGGTGACCGCAAAGTGTTCGACGAAATACGGTTGATCGAGAGGGAGGTGACGTGTCATGAAAGAGATTTTAATTCATTGTCGTCTCGGTTGAAGTTTGTCTTAACTGCACCAGGCCTTTCCACCTGCGCGAGCTCACTTCGCTGACCCGACATTGTTTTCAATTCATCGGACGATTTTGTACCGAATTGCTCGTAGAGCTATTAGATTTGCATGTTTGCACCAGCGGGCAGCAGCGGGCGGGGAGCGGCGTACGGACGAGAACTATTCTATGTACTCGGTGTTTGACACATTACAGTTTCCTTCACCAAATGTGGGGGGAGGGAGAGAGGGGAGAGGGAGAGAGAGACGACTTTTCGGAGTAATGTGTTAAATCTTTGATCGATCCCCCTTACTATTTTTGAATCGGGTCATAACGAACGGAAAGTGGTCGTAATGATGATCCGTGTATCGTTTCCTTTTAACGTCTCATCGTATTCTCGCGGCGCGGGCGATATTTGTCCCTCGAATTAGTTCTTCGATGATGCCCTGCCCCTTCTTTTATTGTCTTTTTGGCTCCACGGACCCGCGATTCGTAATCGGGTTTCATTAACGACCGGAAGGGGGTCGTTAATCTTAGAGTTCGTCAGTATAATCGGCGTCGCGCGATAGTTCGAGCTATTCAGGTTTCCGTTAGTTCCTTATTTTTCGGGGGGGGTGCTCTCGCGGCGGCGGCGATGTTTTCATACCTCAAATGTTTCTTCGGAGTAACTTGCCACTCGCCTTTTTGTGATTTCTATTTTCGCTCACAAAGACACCGGTCCGAACTTGTACGAAGCTCATACCATTGGAAAGTGGGCACCATCGGTGATTCCTTCGTTCGCCAGTTTGACGGCCGCTGTGGGAGCATTTCTGTTCAAATCGATATGTAATTAGATCGTCTATGTTAAAAGTATTGTCACATTTTAGGATCCGACAAAATTCTCTTAGTGGCCCCGCGTTTGTTCTTTCGAAGGTAATTCGTTGCTGCTGCTGTGCTTTCTTGCTGGATGGCGCATTTGGGAAGGCTTGGGTGTATTGTCATGTAAAACAGACTACTCGATTGGCGTTTGTTGTTCGCATGGGAGATGTATTCGGACGGCAATGCCAGTGTTTTACCGTCGTAGCAAAGAGGATCGTGGTAAAGGTCTGTTTGTGTGTGCTTTGCTCTGTGTGGTCATCTGTCCTCCGGGATGTATTCTGGGCAAAATCGTGGAAGCTGCTGCTGTGCTGTTGGTATCGTGTTGCGGGTTATTCTGAGACAAAAAATCTGGAGCTGATGGGGTCTGCGTTCTTTGTTGTGGGAGTTGGTAATTTCTAAGAGAATCGGTTTCTCAGAAGGAAAAGCGTTTGTCGATGATTTTGTTGATTTCGAAGTTTTTCTACGTCGCTCGCACTTTTAGATAAAATACCAGTCGCTGGCTGGGTTATTCTGGAACAAGACATACGCGATTGTTAGCCGTTAGCGCTGTGCTGCTGCTTGTGCTGCTTGTGTTGTGTGCTGCTTGGATATTTGAAGATCCGGCGTCGAGTTTCTTCGTAAGTTTTGTTGCGATTTGCTGCTGCTGTGTGATCTGTTTCTAGTATTATTGTGAGTAAACTCGCTTCCGAAATTTATGTAAATGGGATGTGTATTTTCTATCTTAACATTCGGCGAGTGAGATGTGATTAGTTGAAATTTACCTTTGCGTAAAATATACTATTACAAGATAAAGTGCACCAAATTTGAGAGTCAAATCGTCCGAAATTGTAAATTGTATTTATTATATTAAAATAAATGATTATGTGCAGTAAAAAGTTATTTTTTAAAGCGTTGATCATAACCAGTGGCTAATTAATGTACCCCGTATCTTAAAGAAGGATTCGAGCGGATTTCCCGACTCTCCGTCAACGAACGAACTATGACGATCATTCGTCGAACTATTTCGCTCATGGTAGTTAGTATATTTTTTCTGTTGTTGTTTGCCGCACGGGTGCTATCGAATTTCGAACAACTCGGGAGGGAGACTCTGTATCTAATCTCTGAAGTTAGATTAGTTTTTGGGCATAAAAAAAATGTCTTTTTCAGTTTGAACCCTATTAATTAAATAATGGAAAGCTTTCGTATAAATATTAAAGTTTCTATTCTCCATCTAAAGGACCCATTCCGACCTCTAAAATATTTAGATTATTAATATCTTTAAACCATTTGTATTTTAATCACTTACATTAATATAATTGTATTATTTTTTTTAAATCAATGCGTCTTCAACGCGGCTCATGTATCTAATTATCTTTATTTTATATATTTTTTTATAAATCTTATGAGCTTTATTAACTCATATTTTGCTTCGTCACTAAGAAGAATTTACATCCCTCCTATGTCATTTTTGTCTGTTCCACTCGCTAATTGTCTACTACGAGGTCTTTGAATGCCGTCAACTGTTATGTTTTAAAACGGCGATGATGTGCTGTGTCTCGATGGCTCTGATGGATCGTTCGAAATGACAGTTGGGTGGTGGCAGATATTCAGCAAGGAATTTCTTCCCGATCGTTAGCTTCAGGAGCCAAGACTGCTGTGAGAAAATAAAAAATGAGGAAAAACTCTGAAGCAAGCCCTTTTAAAATAAAGATGATGAAATTACATTTTTTCAATATAATGGTACAGAAACGCCGGAATAATTTCAATTTTTCTACCATTTTATCTCATAGGAAAAAGAGACAGAAGGACTTTTCTTTCTTGTAAGGAGCCCCGGCCCCCGGTGCAAGTAATTGTTTTCTTAAGGAGAAATGGTTCTGTTCCTTTTTTTCTGTTGGATATCGTCTAGACGTTGCTTGAGAGGATTTTTTTTTTCTTCGTTTGATTCGACGTTCGTTTGCTAGTTTGTTAGAATTTTTTACCCGATTTTTTCCGAGGTTTGCGACCAATTTCGATAATTCGAGAAGATTTTTTCCTTGGGATTTTATTCATTATCCTTGTTTCGTTCGCTTCTTTGCTAGATTTAAATCTTTTCGCTTTATCGTCGTCATTCTCATCTATTTATTTTTTCTTATTTATTTTTATTCAGTAACTGATGTCTAATTTCGGCGCGACCAAGCCATACCTGTCGACGCCGCCCGCGAAAGGTTAGGTTATTTGCGTCCACAATTTCTTCGCTTGGTTTTTTGACGAGATATTCTTTCAAGACGCACCTATTTTGTCAGTATTCGCGATAGGGTATTCGAACTAAAAGTGAGTTTACCTTCTGTCTCACAAATTCAAAGAATTGATGATTTCAGTGGCCTGGTTATTAATTTCCCAGCACGTCGGGGCATCCCGCCACTTTGCTGAGTCGCGAAAGCCATGTCGACACGTTGGTTGGCCCGATTGAAGCTCCAACCCAGTTTTTGTTACCCTGTTACTATCCCCCCATGGAATCGTCGTTACTTGGTGTTTGCACGAATAACCATAGTGTTAAAGAACTAATGTTTGATTCTACCCCAACCTCGCAATTGTTAATGTATGCATATGGGTTCGATTTATTGGCTCGGAAGTTAGAGCTCCGCCTTACCCAACGCCTCGTTTATATCAAAATGCGGACTCACGACCCCAGCAGGGATGGCAGACCAAAACTATATTGGGCCCTCAGCGCCGTTCATACCGTTTGACTGCCCGAACGCCCCGAAAGAACCGAAGAACGAGACGAACGACGCACGACGGATCTTTAACCTAATAGTGCGGTTTTGCGGAACTTAGAAGTCGAAGGTCTAAGTATTTTGAAAAATAGTTAACTTGAAAAAAAAAATATAGTTTTTTATTTTATAAGAACACTTTGACCCGATAAGTTTCTTACGTTTGTTTCAAACTAAAAGGTTATTAATTATTAATAATTAAAAGCAACTTTATTTTTCTAACATTTTATTAAAAGTAAAAAAGCTCAAACAACCCCGATTAATACGGAAAGTTAGTAAGTGGGCTCGCATAAAGACAATGTTTTACCCCGCGCTTGAGCAAAATTTACCGACGGACTTTATTCTCGAAGCGATGAAGTAAAGCTTTCTTTTTCGTTTTTTTAATTCGTCCTCTCTTTAATTTTTTCAATCTTTGTTTTTGACTTTTTCATTTGTAGTCTCGCCGCATTACCACAACTGTTTTGTCGTATGATCAATTTTCTTTAGTCTTTAGGCCTCTCGCGATTTCGCCGTTGCGCCGAACCTTATTCGTCTTTTTGCATGGAGGCGGTTGAGTCGTCACTGAAATTTTACGTACGTTCCGATCGTTTCTTTAAGCCATTTCTTAATATAACTCTAGTAAGACCGCCTGTTTTTGAGATCTCGTGTTGAGCACCTTCCGTGTTCCGCAGATAAATCAATTTCAATAGTTTCGGGTCATCCGACGAGTTAGTAAGGCGATAGATTGAAACGCGCATTCAACCCGTGGAAGAGAATCATTTCCCGAAAAATTGGAATGAGGGGGACGGATTTATTTGATTTGGGTTCGTGCAATTCTCGAATAAAAAAAATTATTATCTAAGTAATATTTTATTTCACCTGTTTTTGTTTACATTAAAAAAAAAATGCATATTTATTACCGATAAGTAATTTGTTCAATCTTTTTAGGCATTCCTAATTTTTTTACTCTACGATTACATCGGAATCGGCCTCAGGCCAGAGGAGAAATTTATTTGCGCATCATATTTTGCGCCGCCAACTTTCCGCGGTTGTTATACGGCCCTCACGTTCAACTCGATTTCGGTCTCTCATTCTAGTCGATTTTTGTTTCCTTTATCTGTCGCCCAACTCCGTGTCCAATACACGCGGGTCCCGAAGGATATTATATATAGTTAAAGAATTCAAAATAATTTGCGTCTCGATACGTTAGATTATTAAGTTGAGCGAGGGGGATATCTCATCGGCGGCGGACCGCAAGACTTCTTCGTTTCCCCGATGGTTGTCAAACGTCGTTTTCGTTTTTTTCGCGGCGTTTAGTACAGTCACACTTCTCTTCCGTATGTCGCAAAGTTTCGGCATTTGCAGTTTTCTGGCCTTTGAATTTTCTATGCGTCTTTTAGCTCCAAATTTGGATCGCTCGCGGCGTCGCAAGCGGAGTTGTCGAGCGCTTCGTGTTCTTATTTTATCTGTCTTTTCCCGTCCGGCTTTTCGGGGCGTCCCGATTTCCAGATCCGATAAACACGAACTCATCTCGAGCTATGCGATTTATTTTACTTTCTCCCCGTCGACATTCGAAAAAAAAACTCTTTAATGGTTTCCCTTTTCTTTGTTATTTGGTATTGAGGTATTTTTCGCAGTGGTCCCAGTAGTTTCCCCGGAAAGATTCAATTGTTGTCCCGGTGATTTCACTAAAAACGTCTTACCGCCAGGCGTATATTTCGCGTCGTTTTAATTCCGGGGCATTTTTCCATCGATATCTCGGGCTATCTATAACAGGGAGCCTTTCGGGTAATCCTCTTTCCCTCTCTGTGTGTGTGGAGAGATTACGAAAAGGATCCCCTCTGTATATTTAGGCCGAAATACTTGAGAAGATTGCGCCGGATAAAGTCCGAGCGAGATGTGCTGGCGGTAAGACGTTTTTTATGAAATCACCGGACAAATTGATTTTACCGAGACTAGTGGACCATGCGAAATACTCCAATTAGCCTAAAAAGAGAAAAGGAAACGTTGTTAATAGTTTTTTTTCGAATTGTCGACGGAGGAAGTAAAAATAATCGCAGTCGGGATGACGGTTTTCGAGTTTTATCGATCTCGGGAAATTCGGGACGCCTTCGAAAGGTGCGAGAAGAAGGACGAGATTGAGATCAAGGAAACGCGAAGCGGCTCGAGGATCGCCTGCCGAGCGCCGCCGAGAATCCATTGAGGCAAAAAGACGCAGGAAACTTTCAAGCCGAAACTGCCGAAAACTCCGAAGACTGCGACACGTGAAGGAAAAGTGTGGCTTACTATAACCGCCGGGCCAAAACGAAAACGTACGTTGGACACTCGGAAACGAAGAGGATCTGGCCGCCGCTGATGAGTCCCGAAGCTCCTCGAACGTATAATTTAATCTTAGACGTTCGAAGATCGCAATTATTTGTGTTTCTTTAACGAAGAAGTACTTGACGCGTGTCGTGTTGTGGAACCGAGTTGGGCGACAGATTAAGGATTACTACAAAATTCGACTATATTATATATGGAAATGAGAGACCGATCGGGTGCGTAGAGGTGTACGAGACGCTGCGGAACATTGTGGACTGCGAAATATTGATCGCAAAATAAAATGTTTCTCTCTTCCGTTGAGTCGTCGATTCCGATGAATCGTAGGAGTAAAAAATTAGGAATGCCTATAAAAAGATTGTAATCAATTTACTTATTCGGAGAATATTGACATTTTTTGTAATGTTAAAAAAACGGTAAGATAGTAACATTATTAGATAATAAATTTTATTTTCGAATTTTGCCGTAACAATCTAGTTTAATCCTTCCTCTCATCTCCAGAGATTTTCGAAGTACATTATTTTCACGTTTGAGCGGCGCGTTTCAATCTATTCGCCTTACGGTAACTTCGTCCGATGGACGTAAACTTATGAACATTCGATGTGACGGGACCGGAAAGAGTGCCTGCAATTCATGAGGAATCTCAAGACAGCGTCTTTGAGTTAATTTAGAAATGGCCCTATAAAGAATCGACGAAGTTACGTTGAAATTCAGGACACTCACGCCTCCATGAAACGACGAATAGTTCGCCAGCGAAATCCGGGAGAGGAAGGACGTAAAGGAACGTTGATCAATTCGCGAAAAAGTCTGGGTAATGCGGCGGTCTACAATGGAAATTAGCCAATTGAAAATTAAGAGAGCCCCAAATTAAAAACTAAAGAAGCTTTATCTCATCGCTCGAAGAATTAAAGTCCGCTCGATAAATTTTGCTAAGAGGCGCGGGGTAGAAACATTGTCTTTATGTAAACCCGACTAACTTTCCGTATTTATCGTTGTTTTGAGTTTTTTATTTGAATAAAATTGTTAGAAAAAATGGTGTTTGCTTTTTATTAACTTATTATTATTATACTTCCTTTTGTTAGTTTGAAACAAACGTAAGAAACCTATCGGGTCAAAAGTTGTTTTTATAAAAAAAAAATAATATTTTTTTTTTCAAAGTTAAATATTTTTCAAGATTTTGGATTTAGACCTTCGACTTTTCTTAGTTCCCGCTAAAACGTCACTATATGAGGTTTAACGATAGCGTCGTGCGTTCGTTCGTTCGTTCGTTCGTTCGTTTTTCTGGGTGGCGTTCGTGAGTCAACGGTATGACGCGCTGAGGGCCGGCCAATTATATATTTTAGGGTTTCGCGCAGTCCCGCTGGGGTCGGTGAGCCGCATTTGATGAAACGAGGCGTTGTGTAAGGCGGACGCTCTAACGTATCCGAGCCAATAAAATTCGAAACATATTTGCAACATTAGCAATACGCGAGGGGTTTGTGGGGTAGAAGTCAGAACATTATTTCTTTAACCAATAGCGGTTATTCGAGTGCAAACAGCCACGTAAACGACGATTCCGATGGGGGGAATAGTACAGGGGTTAACAAAACTGGGTTGGAGCTCCAATGCGGGGAACCAATCGTGTTCGAAGTGGCTTTGCGAACTCAGCAAAGTGGGCGGGATAGCACCCACGGCTGGGAATATATATATAAGCCATGGCGACTGAAAATTCATTCAATTTCTTTGAAGTGTGAGACAGAGAGGTAAACTCACTGTTAGTTCGAATACTCTATTCGCGTAATATATCATAGGGTGTCGTCTTGAAAGAATATGTCTTCAAAACTCAACGAAGAAATTGTGACCGCGAGAATAACCAAACCTTCGGCGGCGGCGATGAGTAGCGATGATTCTTGGTGCGCCGAAGATATCGAGCATAGTTACGGAATAAAAATTAAATTTAGAAAAAACGAAAAGGAGGAGAATGACGACGATAAAGCGAAAAGATTTAAATCTAGCAAAGAAGCGTCTTCGAGTGTTGAAAATATGGGCAAAAATAGAAATCCTAAAGGAAAAAATCTTCTCGAACTTACGGAAGATGTGGTCGCAACCTCGGAAAAATCGGGTAAAAATTCTAAAAAACTAGCAAAGAAAGGTCGATCAAAACGAAGAAAAAAAGAAAAATCCTCTCAGCATCCGTCTAACGATATTCTCAAAGAAAAAAAGGAAAAGACCATTCTCCCCTTAAAGAAAAGAAATTATCTTGCACCGCCGCTCCCTTACAAGGAAAGGAAAAGTCGTCTTCTTCTTTTTCCTATGGAGGAAATGGGTAGGAAAAATTGAATTATTCGCTCGTTTCTGTACCATTATATTTTGAAAAAAATTGTAATTTTCATCAATCATTTATTTTAGAAGGAAATGTAACTGATTTTTGAGTAATAATCGTTCCTTGCTATGATTCTGCACCACCCACTGTCATCACGACATCGAGAGCGGGCAGCAGCTCATCATGGCGGTTTAAGAAACAAACAGTTTGACGGAAATCAAAGACGTCGTAGTAGACAGATCTATCGAGTGGCTCTTAAGATTCTTCGGCTTTTTTTAATAAAGTGGGAGATTTATATATTAATATATTATATTATTATATATATATATATATAATAATATATTAATTATAATATAGAACACCTTTATTTCTTTAGTTATAAAAAATAATTTATTACTTTTAGCGCTAAAACATTTAAAGTATTCACCATATAATCTAAATATTTCAGATGCCGGATTGGATTTGAGGAATTCTCGGAAAGGATCGAGTCCTTATCATGAAAACGAAAGTGTCCGATTATTTGAGGAGCTGGAAAAATTCACTTTTTCGATCGGATTTACATGTTTTCCGCCGGTGGCTAAGAACCCGCTCTCCTCCCGGTTTGTTCGACGAGCCCGTGCAGGCACAAAAAGAGAACTATTATCATCCATGATAATTGAGTTCGCGAATGGTGTCATTCAGTTCGTTCGGTGAGGAGAGGTCGAGAATCCTCGGACTATCCAGTATTGGATCCGTAGTTTAATTCTAGCGCAACTCGTTTTTGATCCGCTTTTATAATTAACGTTATTACTGTAAATAATATTATTTATATAAAACACTTACGAATTTACAATTTTTCAGATTTTGGAATGCGTTCGGGACATCTTGGTGAAAAGGAAGGTTTTAATAGATCTTTGACGCAAAGGTCAAATTTCCACTACAAATCTCACTCTTTTAAAAATTTAAAGAATAAAGAACACCACATGTTGTATAATTCGGAAGCGAGTTTTACTCAAGAATATACTAGGAAACAGCAGCAGCAGCAGCAGCAGCAATCGCAACAACAACTTTACGAAGAAACGTCCGACGCCGGATTTCTTCAATATCTGCAGCAGCAGCAGCAGCAGCAGCAGCAGCAGCAGCAGCTACCGCTACAATCGCGTATGTTTGTTCCAGAATACACCCAGCAGCGACCGTGTATTTTTTATCAAGAAGGTGCGAGCGACGTAGGAAAACTCGAATATCTTCAGCAAAATCATCGACAAACGCGTTTGTTTCCTCATGAGAAACCGAATTTCTTAGAAATTACCCAACATCCTCAGCAACAGAAGAAGCAGCAGCACCAGCAGCTTCCACGATTTTTTGTCCCAGAATATACCCGGAGACAGGATGACCAGAAGCAGCAGCAGCAGCAGCTTCCACGATTTTTTGTCCCAGAATACACCCGGAGACAGGATGACCAGCAGCAGCAGCAGCAGCAGCAGCAGAAACAACCTTTACCGAGTCTCTTTTGCTACGAGGGTGAAAACACTGCATCTGCGGTTCCCGAATACATCTCCCAGTGGCAGCAACAACAAACGCCATCGAGTAGTCTTTTTTACGATGGACAATACACCCTAAGGTCTCCCAAATGCGCCCATCAGCAGCAGCAGCAGCAGCAGCAGCAGCGATTACTTCGAGAGAGAACAAACGTCGAGGGTCCACAAGAGAATTTGTCGGCTCCTAAAAATAGTGACAATAGCTTTAACATAGACGATCTATTACACGATTTGACAGAAAATGCGTCACCCACAGCCGCCGTCGAAACTGGGCGAACGAAGGAATCAACCGATGGTCCACTTCCAATGGATGACGACGAATCGGACGGTTGTCTGTTGGAGCCGAAAATAGAAATAAAAGAAGAGGGCGAGTGGCAGTTATCCGAAGAAACTAATTTTGAGGGTAGTGAAACATCGCCGCCGCCGTCGAGAGACGATGGAGACTTTAAACGGGAAACTGATAGCTGCGACTATCGCGGCGACGCTGATATACTCGTGACGAACTCTAATTACGACCCCCTTTCCGTGTCGTTAATGAAACCCGATTACGAATCGGACGGTTGTCTGTTGGAGCCAAAAGTAGAAATAAAAGAAGAGGGCGAGTGGCAGTCATCCGAAGAAACTAATTTTGAGGGTAGTGAAATATCGCCGCCGCCGTCGAGAGACGATGGAGACGTTAAAAGGGAAACGGATAACAGCGATCATCATTACGACCACCTTTCCGTGTCGTTAATGAACCCCGATTACGAAAATATGGTTAAGGGGATTCGGGATATCAAAGATTTAATTCACATTCCGAAAGTCGTCTCTCCTCTCCCGTCTTCCCCCTCTTCTTCCTCCGCCGGACATTTGGTGAAGGAAACTGTAATGTGTCAAAACACCGAAGTGACGATAGAATATTCATCGCCGTACGCCGCCTCCGCCGCCGCTGCTGCCGCTGGTGGCAACATCAAATCTAATAACGCTCTACGAGCAAGTTTCTTGGTATCTAAAATCGTCGATGATATTGAAAACAATGTCGTCAGCGAAGTGACGCTCGCGCAAGTGAAAAGGGCCATGGGTGAAGTGTATAACAACGTCAACCTGAGAACGACAAATGGGATTAAAATCCCTTTCATGAACACTCACCTGCCCTTCGCGATCAACCGGTATTTCGTCGAACAACTTTGCGTCACCGATGGCTGTGGAGATAAGTTCACCTCCGATCTTTTGGACTTTCTCGTACAGATCGCATTTTGCAGATTCGTGGAGGCCCAGAATTTTCGCTACAAACCAAAAATGAAGAAGGGAAAAATTCCGACCTGGCACCGGCTAGTCATTGAGGCATTGGGACGGTACGTTCGGCTCGACGCCGAAACCAACGAATTGATACTCGACGTATCTTTTATTCCTCAAAGTTCGAAAGACGAACGCTTCACCGCTAAATTTTTGGGGGATCAGAAGATGCTCGCATCGTTTAGGCGAATGCAGGAAGCTGACTTTGGGAAGTCTAAGTATAAGATATTTGGCGAGGTTTACGTGAATTACCTTTACACCAGGTGGTCATCGAAATCCGACAAAAAAATTCAAAAGATTTTAGACCACGAAATTTCAAAAATATTTAACTTGTATTTCGATAATTGAAGATATTATGTTATATTATATTATATTATATATTATAAAAAATTTTCGCGTTTTATTTTTAAAAGTGTGTACTTTTTGTGTAAATAAAAAAATGTTTTTAGTTATACCTTTATTTTAATCAACCTGATTGCGAAAAATACATAAAAACAAAATTAAAAAACTTTTTTCCTACGAGTGTATACGTTTTGCTTAAATATACAGCCATAAATTTATTTTAATCATCGTCGATTGAGTAAAATACGTAAAAATAACGGACGACACGATGGGTAATAACGATAATATTCACAGGAACACGTCGCTGTTTCTTCAATATCGAATATATTCTTCAAAAAACTCCTTTAATAATTTATTGGATTCTTGCATCGAGGACGTCGAGAGAAAAGCGAAACACTTGGAGAAAAAAAGAATGGTCTTGTCGAAATTTAGAGAAAGTTTATCGCGCGAAGAAATGCTCGGATTCCTTTTCAAAGAACGATCACTTTTACACCGGAGGGAAGCCATGTTGCACTTTAAATTTTATTTTTTGTACTTTAAACTCGCGATCGAGGTGATAACGGACGAACTCGTTCGACACGCTTCGGAGAAAAAAATTCAGGATATCCGAAAGTATCTGAATACCATTCAACTGCAGAGTCACTTCGTTTGTTGCCTGGCTAAATGGCTTTTAAACGAATATTACGTAAGGTTTCCTTATAACGATATCGATTTCTTGGAGAAATCTCGCGAAGAGGCCGAGCGCCACATGATCTTCGCGCGAGTCGCATTCGCGAGGATAAGGCCGCTCGTGCTAGACGCGAGGGGCGTCACCGACGACGAGAGCGGCGGCGGCGTTTTTGAAAGAGTAAATACCGAAATCTTACCTTTATTAGGCGAGCGAGGCGTCTTCAATCGCGACGAGGACGACGACCATACAAACTATTCGGCGACAGAAGTTTTAGCGGCTAAAACGTACTTGAAGGAGCGTATTTACGAACACGATATTTATTTTAAAAATGAACCTTCGCAACAGCAGAGGTCGTCGCGACGGCGAAGAAAATCGGGAAAGGACGATGATTCTTTTCTCGGCGCGTTTTACGAAACGGAGCTGCCAACGGGGGAGGAAGAGGAAGAGGAAGAGGAAGAGAAAGAAGAGCGCGGAGGGGAGATTTATTATTTAGTTCGAACGAATAATCCCCTATTGAATAACAAGGACTCGCCCGATAATTATTCGTCCCCTTTATTCAAAATGTTTATCGGAAGCGTAGACGAACGAGAAAATGCGGGATTAGAGGCGGAGCTGACGAAGCCCTTCTGCGAGAATAACGACGAAATTTATAGATCCAGTTTCCACGTTCAATATTCGTGGCGAGAGAACGTTTTCGATTTTGAGCGTATAAAATACAATTTAGAAAAGAGCGTCAAAAAAGGCGGCGCGAGCGGCGTTAAGGGACTCGTGTTTCTAAGAGAAGCCGAAGAAAAAATTAAACATTTTTATTCGTCTTTAAGAAGTTTTCTCGAGGCGGAGAAGAAGTCGAAACGGTTGTTGAAGGAAATGAAGCGCGCAGAAAATTCTATCGAAGAGGATATTCGCAAATATCGGGTGCTGGTTTGTTCGTATAGAGTATATTCGGAAAAAATATCTTCTTAACGATGCCTCTCTCAACGGTGGAGAAACCGTTAACGATTGAACAAATTTATTAATTTTCGCGTCTTTTCTTTTCTTCTTCATTATCATTGTATTTAAAAACGATATTAAAATTACATTATACTCCACACTTATTCAGGAAAAATTCAACAGATATAAGAACAATATTTCTACGTTTCACACCTCGCTATTCCGAATAGAAAGATAGAAGTATATCCGGTCTCTTACCATTCGACAATTATTGAATTCAGCGGAGGAATGTGAGGGGACGTGCTTATTGATTCTCCAATGAATGATGAATACATTTTAGATACTTTTTTAAAATGTTTCTTTCGTTATGACATTATAAATTCATAAAAAACGTATTTTCTTACTTTCTACCTAACGGATTGTAGGCATCCGGTTTTCAATGAACCATACAAAAATAAAAAAGCGCGCGAGACTGGTCGCATTCGTGTTGTTGATAAATATAATTATTAATATAAGAAAATCTAAGACAAAGAAAAAAATATTTTACAATATGTGGATACCTGAATAATTCGTTATGACTTAGAACACGTTAATTATTATTTCTGTTCCATCGAAAAAAAACTCGTTAAGTACGAAAAATTATTTGACATTCCCGAGAAGTGAAAGTAAACGTAGTTTCTTGCCTCGATCGGAAGCGCGAGATTTTAACCCTTAAGATTTTTTAAGTTAATTTTAAGTGTACTCGTATATATTTTATTTCTCTACTGTCTTCGCCTAACTTGTGATCAAACTTATGGGGACATGGCACAAATGTGTGTCAAAACCTATTGGACATGGCACAATTTGTGTCAAACCTATTGGGGAAATAGGACACAATTTGTTCAACCCCATATTGAGCTTGAACTATCGCTTACAACGATTATGAGTCTATAGTGACGACCTTCAGAGGAACTGTATTAAGTCGAAGGTCTATTTGCAATTCCGAAAAATATTATACTTAAAAATTTTTAATGTGAATTATTTTCTTTGAGATTTTTCGATTTTAGCATTGACCTTCGACTAATATATCATTCCTTGAAAGTCCTATATCGGGTCTAAAGCGATAGTTTTACTAGAGATGTTGCAGTCTTAGTCGTTTTGGTTCCTTCAAACGTCTTTATAAATATAGTGTCGCCTTCGGGGAACGCGAAAGCGATGACGCTTTTCAAATACCCATTTCTCTTAAGCTCTAAACTATTGTTAAACCGTTATGACGTCACTTAGTGAGCGTTTTAGGAACTAGTTAAGTCGAAGGTCTTGTGCACATTCTACATAAAAAAAAGTAGCCTAAAAGAATTTTGATGATTATTTCTCATTTGAGACATAACTATCATTTTAGCATAGGCTTCGACTTATATAGACTCTTCGACTTAGCACTGTAGACCTAATCGACTGTTACTTAGACCTTCGAGCTTAGCACTTAGCCTTCGAGACTTCTTAGACATTCGAATGATATACTTAGACCTCGACTTAGCACTTAGACCTTCGACTTATGCTTAGAATTCGAATATAGCTTTGAGACTTCGACTTAGCACTTGACTTCGATTTATTCTAGACTTCGATTTAGCACTTAGACCTTCGAGTTATATTAGACTTCTCTTTATCATGTTCCCCTCGAAACATACTATTCGTTGAAGCGATTGTTTTATACCTAAAGTGTCCCGATCAGTAGGTCGTTTTTGGTTCCTTCGAAAGTCACTTTTAACTATGTGTCGGCTTCGGATCGCGAAAGCGGTGACGCTTCATACCATTTTCTATAAACTGAACTTCGTTCAAACTGATTATATGAGTCATTCGTGTCTCTGATAAAATACAACTCATAATATATCGAACATTATTAGTGAAATTCGAAAGATGAATTCGTCAGTAATATTTTGAAGATAATTCTCTTTGGAGAATTTATTGATAGAAGTTGTTATAAGATACTTAGACCTTCGACTTTTATCAGTTCCCTTCGAAACGCCGGTATTTTGTGGGAGACTACATTAAAAAAGACTATTACATAAACAAGAATTTGTTGATGATAATTGAAATATTCTACTAAGGAAAATACCTTTTTGGATACAATCTTAAAGAATTTTTTTTCATAATGATTTTTTTTGGTTTTTTCGAAAAAAGATTCAGCTTAGGGAACGAATAAATTAAATTTTGCACAATTCCTTTTGAGATATTACTCAATAATTAATGCATGTAAGTTTGCAATGAAGATTGATAGATTTAAACGAATAATAATAAATTTATAATTTCTATAATTTTTAATTTTTTTAATATAGATACCTAACAAATGATTGAATTAAGAAAATGTAATTGTTTGGACACTATTAAAAAAAAATAATCGGCTTTAAAAACATTTAAAAATAATATTTTCGTAATATAATTATTATAAAGAGAGCGAAACACAAATAACGTTACTTTTTATTTCGGGGTATTAGTTGCTAAATAAATTTTCGTGCCTTAGCGTTTTTTTCGATGGATATTAAAATTTAATTTTCGATAGACCTTGACTGACATCAGTTCTTCTAATCCTCACATAACCGTCAACATAGTTTAATCTAAAAAGCGTAGTTGGAGCAGTTCGGTCGTTTTTGAGTTCCCTTCGAACTCACTATAATATAGTATCGCCTTACGGGAATCCAAAAAAGGCGCTTTTATTAATCCAGAAGAACATGTAAAGGCTGTATTGGCTATTTTAACGACCTTTTCAAATACTGAAGAAAATATTTTCGTCTTAAAAAATTTTGTGATTATTTTCTTTAGGAAATTTATTAGTTTTTACAATTGTTAATTTTACGGTATTAAGCTTCGTTTTTTAACTTTGGAAATGGAAAAATTTCCCTACGTTCGCTGAGCACGTGCAAGGGCGTGCGCTGACGCTTTGGCTTACTTCAATCGCTACACTCACTCCGTTTGCGACTCGCTTTAGCATGCGTTTTTTTATCGTAAACACAGCAGCACAAAAAGCATGGCGTGTTTAAAAATAATAGAATAATAAAAAAAAAAAAAAAAAAAAAGATGTATTAAAAACTTAAAACATTTTTTTTTTTTTTTGCAGCCTATAAATGCGGGTAAAAATATTGTATTTTTCTTCATTGGGTATCGTTGCTTCGCTAAGTATTTACGTCCGTCGTCGTTAACAATACCGTTACTAGAACATTACCTCACAATTTTCTATTCTTCATTGAAAAGATTTTGGATAGTTTTTTTTCTAAAGATAATAAAACTGCTACGTCAGTCGTCATAGTCCATTTTTTCCCTAGTCTTCAACAAACAAATCGAAATGGATAAAAATGTGAAACAGCTACAAGAATTAACTATGGATGTCATTTTCGAAACACCGTCCTTCCAAGATGCGTACAACAATGTTTCGGATTCGAAAAATTTCGCTAGAAACTGCGATTTGATTATGAATTATTTTATCGCAAAACACGGGGCGACGGAATTAAATTTTAACCTGCTCTTATCTTTATTTGATTCGGACAACGAGCAAAAAACCTCGGAGAACTTTCTAGACTTTCTCGATAATGCGACGCAAACCCCGTACAGGGCGACTGAATCAATAACATTGACGTTGACCGAGCATATGGTGAGAGCTGCAGCAGCAGCAGCAGCAGCAGCATCAGCAACAACAACGGACCGTTCGACAGATGGTATTCCAGCGGGTGCTAAAACCGTCGCTGAAGTTATTAGAAAGATGAGTACCGCGTACGAACGCTTGAAATCTTTTAAATTTTCTTTGGATAAGTATGGAACCTTCTTAAAGTTAACTGAATTATTATTAATGAAAGAAAAACCTTTATTCGGTATCGAGGAGCTAGAAATCGCTAATACGGGTACTGACCTCCTCACCCACGATGACTTTCTCGAAATAATAAAAAGTATTTCAACCTTGTTTCCGAATCTAAACGCCTTAAAAATAATTTGCAGATGTTCCAATAGGGATTTCCAGGATGTTCAAGGAGTGTTTAGGGTGAAACGTCTAGTCCCCTTTATTTTAAGCAAGGCAGCGAACGAGGCTTTGATTAGCAAATCCGATTTGGAATCTTTAAAATTGAATAAAACGGTTGTGGAAATTGATTTTTTGAGTAAAATGCGGAAACTTAGCATTCCTCCATTAAAGAAATTAACATCAATAATAGTTGATCATAACAACATCGAGGAAATTATGGAAGTCTCATCATTGTTTAACTTACAAAAAATCGGAGTGCGTTTAAACCATAAACACCCATCTACAGTTGTTGATAGCGATCGTGTACGACTACTAGCCGCAAAGACTGGAGTGAAAGCGTTAGAATTGATTTTCAGTTTCTCAGCGGAAGAAGAAATATTTCCCGACTACGGCTATGTTATGACAGATCGATCTCGCGAATGCGATAATTGTTTTGGCAAAAAACTAACTAATTTAATCTTAGTGATTGAAATCGAAAATAGAAGAATAATTGAATGGGATATCAGCGAAGGTCCTCCACCACCGTTCGAAGATCGACAAGGGGGGAAAGAACACGAAACGCTAGGGTCTTCCAAAAATAAAATAACATTCGGTGATCCCCTAAGAGTAATGAGTGATAATTTTTGTAGAGCTCGCACAAAAGATGTAGAAAGAAACCTAATTAAAATCCCGTTCTGTCTCGCGTGTAAAGGGCTTTGCGCGGTAATGACGCTCTTTCAACTGTGGACTTTCAAGGGGTTCGCGGGGGTTCGACCTGAGTGTAGGTTACACAGACATGGATCATGGCGAAGAGAAATTGAGCAGAAAATAATCGAATCTTGGGACACCAAAATTTTTAGAAACAGATTACGAAGAAATATTAGAAAGATTGATAGTTTCCTGGAATTGAATCTACCAAACGTTTGTCAATTTAACGTTATCCTTCGAAGAAACGAAAGCGTCGATACCCTTTCTCCATTCCGATTTCCAAATGTGCGTGTTTTGAGATTGTGCTACGACAAAATAGAGAGATTTAAAGAATCAAATCCTAATTGCGGCTTATTAGATAGTAAATTCGTCGAAGCCTTTCCGAATCTGACCCACTTAGAAATCAGAATTAACACTTTTGAAGATTCGTATTTCCAAAGAAGTGGTGATGGTAGTAGCCGAATGATAGTAGACGATCATGAAAAAAATGAACCTGTTTTCAGAAATTTGGTGGAATTGAAGATCGATTTTAGTAGTCTTTTAAGCGATATTCGCAATGTCTCTCCAAATATCGAAAAGATCGTCGTATTTTTCGGTTTTGAATTTGTCGATCTTTGCGAAATTTATGAGCTTTTCATTAACACCCGTTCTTTGAAAAGAGGAATAGAATTTAATTTTGATAAATGCCTAGTAGATAAACGAACATTGTATTTTGGCTTTCTAAATTGCGGTATTCAAAGACACACAAGAAATCCCAATCAACAACTATTTAAAAAATTTATGTTGACTTTGAGCGATGTTTGCGGAAACCCCATCATTCGATGGAATGTAAAACAGTATTGTTTTGAAGATACGGGTGGATTACCAGATCGATATGATTCTACAGATTATCAAAACAACAGTTACGAAAGGGAAACAAATTTCTACAAGGGTCAATAATGGTTACAAGAAAATATTTATTTTCTCAACCAGTGTTCTTTCTTTAAACTTTTAAAAGAATTTCGAAACCCCGAACCCAAAACATTTCATTTGGTTCTTTCCTCTTTATTAGATAATCACGATTTTTTTAACAAACTGTTTAAAGCTGTTGGACTTATAATAAACAATTTGATAATGTAAAAATTGTATTTCTACTAATTTATTCTTATATTAAATTGTATTTTTTTAATTTTTTTTATTTTATTTTCTTATTTTCTTATTTTCTTATTCTATTTTTTTATTTTTTATTTTATTTTTTAACATGGCAATTTTGCGAGCCGATTTCGTCTACACTTTGTGATTTAAACGCCATATTTTTGCAGTATACCATGTTTTTACTTTGCGCCCTCCATTTGCAATTTACGGGCAATTTTTTATTTTTTTTTATATTCTAAAATAAAAGTTGTTAATAAATTATTTTTTTACGTTTGTCATTGATTTACGCCCTGATGCAAATATTTTAAAAAACATGGCAGGCATAATTAAAGATACAATTAGACATAATATAAGTACCGGTAAATAAAAAAATTAATAAACATTTTTTTAATCTTAAATCGTAATAATGAAAATAAATTAATAATAACAAGATAAATTTAAAAATTTTCTCTATTTAAAAAAATATTAATGACGTCACCCGCGTCAACGTCAGTCGATCGGTCTTTCGTTCGTTCAATCCCTCGCTGCCATGAATTCGCCGAAAGAAAAATTTGAGAGCTTCGTAAAAGTCGTCGAGACGTCGATGTTTCATTCGTCGATGCTTTTAAATATGATAGAATCTTGCGAAGCGTTCCTGGGTAAAAGCCTCCTCCGAGACGATCGAGAGATCGAACCGCCGATCTTGGAAGATTTGAAAAATTTTTCATTATTCCTATCGGTCGAAAAACAAAGTTTTAAGAACGACTTTGATTTTTATTTCAAAATACGCGAGATACTCGAACGCCGCAGAGACAGCCGCGGCGTTAGCGAAAAAAGGGAAATATCGGAGGTAGTAGGGGAGGGAGAAGATATTCAGTCGCGGGAAAAGAAATTGAAAACCGCTTCTCCGGATAACGCGAATAAAAAAATCAATTCCACGACATTTTTTATCACTCCGGACATAACGGTTTTAGTTCCTAATAAATTATGGGTTCTTTTCGCGGACGATATGAAAGATTCTAACCTGTCTAAACTATTTAAAATCAGTTGCTTAATTTTTAAAATTTTCAACGCGGAAGAATTATTCATCGAGAGATTTCAATCTTTTCTCTACGAATGTCAAATGGATTTGAAAGGGCACGACAACAAAAATAACGAACCCGGTGGAGATGTACCTGACGCCGTGAATCGCGGAAGCGATAATCTTCCTCCTCCTCCTCCTTCTCCACCCGTAGGCGGGTACTCGCAGGTCAAATTGATTCGCCGTTTCGTGGAAAGACTGGGAAATCAATTCAGCGAGACGAGTTTTGACTCCGATGAAAACTTACTGGTTCGGCATCTGGAAAATCTCCTCGGGATGGGCGAAGGCAGCTCGGAATATATTGTTAATTCCTTCCTCTCTTTCAATTTGGATATGAGCATGCCGGCTCTAGGAAACCGGCGGCGGGTCTACATTCCGACGGGGTCCGGGGTCACCAATAAAAAACTCGCCGTTTACGTCCTATCTCTGCTGAAATTATTACGCTCTCTATTATATTCGAAGGGGATTCATTTTTCGCTAAGCGACGAAAAGTATATCGAACTCTTGAAATTGGTTTATAATATCGAGAAAAAATCTGACGAAGACGACGACGAGAGACCCCCCGCTGCGGCGTCTAATGAGGCAACTGCGACGAAGACCGCGTCGTTGTCGTCGCTCCCGACCCATGACGCGAACCGCAGACCGCGGGACGTTCGATTTCGCAGTGGACGTGCAGCTTAGCTACTGTAAAATTGCACTCCCGACAACCGATATGTTCCCAAATAGACCGCTTAGGTTCGGACGGCAAAAATAAAATATTTACGAATCAGTTGCGCGACTCACGCGCGTACGGAAGTACGACTTATTAACAAGGCGATATTAATCCGCTACGCGCGCGGAGTTCGAACGTTCAATATGCTTCCGAGATTTTCGTCAACGTATTTTTCAAAAACGCCTTATGTAAATTTTTTATCGATTTCTCGGAATACTGCAAAGAATTTTTAAAGATTCGTCGCTTTCGGACGAAAAAATCGACAGCGTTTGTCGCGGCCTTTATTAATTTAAATGTGATTTAATAATATCGTTATAATAATAATAATCATAAAATAATAATATAATAATAATAATAATAAATAATAATAATATATATAATAATATAATATATGTTACAATTATATTGGAGGGGCGGGCAAGCTTCGGCGGCGGCGGCATTGGTGATGGCGATAATAAGGTTTCGGAATACGCTCGAGTGTGCCCCGAATCGGAAACGAAAATTTACACTTTACTCAGGAACCTCGAAGAGAAGCAATGGAAGGCGAACGTCAACCTTTTGAAAAATGGGGGAAACATCGTCGGCAAAACCAGTAAGGTGTTCAAATATTCCTCGAAAGGGTTTTCGAGCGTACGCCTTCCCGTTCTAAAATCGGCTTTCGATTTCGATCAACTGCTAGCGAACACCGCCGACGACGAAGACGCCGACGACGACGATGCCGCCAATCGTCCTCTCGCAAAACTGATCGAAGACTACGAGACGCACTATCGCCGCGAGGTCGAAATCGTCGTCTCGGATCGGCATCTTCTGAGCCTGGACGTAAAAAAATCGCAAAAGTTTTATTCGAGCGGTGATGTCGACCGGGATGGATAAGGAACGGGTTGTATTTATTTTTTCATTTTATAAATAGATATAAATATAGATAATGATAATAATAAGTATTATAGTAATTAATAATAATATAAGAAAATTAAATAAATAATAAATAAACTTTTCCTAAAAAAAGATGTTTTAAACCTTAACTTTATTATAACCGGTAACTTATATTTAGACGATTTTGAGCCGGTGCTTTTATAGCCGCATTCGCGGTCTAAGTGTTATCTTATAAAAATACAAAAAAGAGGTACGTTCTTTATTTAACCTATACTATGGAAGAGCCGCCGTTTCAAATGAGACTCATGCGATTGGAGAATATCCCTTTCGACTTCCACGAAGATTACCATCTCATTTTCGATACCGAAATTTGCGCATTCCGTCTTCAATATTTCGACGATTCTTCCTTTTCCTTTATTTTAAATATAGATACTTTGAAAAAAGTATTGTGCTCGATGTACCTCAATTACGTACAACAAATGTACGCCCACAGCAAGTCGTACTACCTTTGTGATCCTCCTAAAGAGGGCGATATGAAGGTTATAGCAGCCGAGTTCGAGACGAACGCGGTGGGTAGTTTTGGGCTAGATCTGATTAAACTCAAAGTCGAATATCTCGACGAAAGAGGAAGGTTCATCGGCGAAGGAATCGGTTTTGAAATTAAAGGACATAGGGCGATAAGAGGTTTTTTGGATTTACATCCTCGTTTATATTCCTTTTTTAAAGAACTCGAATTGTTTGAAGAAAGAATCCGATTAACCACCAAGATACTCAAGGAAACCTATATCGAATTTAGGATTCGTCAAGGCGAGAACGATCCCGAAACCCAAATTTTTAGAACCGATGAAAAAACCGAAAATAGAAAGATCGATGGCTTTACGAAAGGAATCTTCAGTTGGTACGTGAGGGGTATTATGAGGGATATCATCGATCGCTTGCGCGATACTCGCGATTATTGGAAATACGAAGACCTCGTCTACGCAATCAAACGAAAACGGCTCTTCAAAGAACGCTTAGTGTTAGATATCAAAAACGAGATCAGGAGATTAGAAAACGCAGATTACGAATGACCAATAACCGGCATTTCTGATGAAGGGTTAAAGAAATAGTTTTCTTATTTTTTTCGTAATTAACGTTGTTTGCTGGGAGCTGTTGCTTGTTATCTTATTAATTATTATATATATATATATAAATTAGTATATATGTGAACGTATATATAATATCTATATATATATATATATATAATAATATTACTATATATATATGTATATTTTATACGCTACGATACGGTTTCTTTACCTTTTACTATAGAAAGTTTATTACAGAACCAACCAACCACCTGAAGACGATATTCCGAAAAATTGAGTTTTTGATTTTTACATTTCATAAATGTATATTTCATAATTTTTACATAGTAGCCGTTAAAAATTTATTTTGTGTGTTAATAAATGATATTCGAAAAATTAAGTTTTTGATTTTTACATTTTATAAATAAATAAACGATTTACGAGTGAAATATTATTATAAAAAAATTGAACGACCTAATACGGTTCTAATACGATCAAAAGGACCGCGATGTATTGTCACGCAAAATAAGAATAATTTATTAAGAAATTATAATAAAAATTATACTACGGTTAATTAACGTAAAACAATTTCGGGAAATTAGAAGATGAAAAGGTAGATGAAGAAGAAGAAGAGTCGTTATCGCTGCAGCTATTATCCTCGTCGCTGTCGTACGAGTCATTTTCTTTCGGTGGAAAGGTACGGTTTTCGCGACATCTTTTTTTTCTCGCGCCGCCCATCCTAGGCAAAGAGGAATCAGCAGCAGCGGCGTTGCCGGAATTGAAGAAAGGCCTTTTAGGATTAAAGTTATAACCTTTTGCGGGTGCGTTGAATAAAATGTCGTTGACGCAAAAGTCTTCGAAAAGGGAATCGTTTTTACGCAGCACGATTTCCTCGAAATTATCGACGTAAAACATTATCGCTTTCATCACGACGAATTCGTGATCGCAACAACGGTCGCGGCTTTTATTATTATTATCATTACGGTCGTCGTTGTCCTTTACTAGCATCAAATTTTTAGTCAAATTCGCGAAGCAATTTTCCAGGCACGTGAGTTCGTAAATTCGCTTGATTTTCTCGAAGTATAGACGGTCGTGTGGAAGAAATTTCTTTATCAGGTTACAAGAAACGTGATGGCAATTAATGGTGTGCGAAGAGTCTAAAACCAATAGGTTGTTCAAGCACTTTCTCATTTTTTCCTTTTCGGTACTGGTTAAATTTTTATAAACGTGTACGTCTGAAAACATTTGCTTTTTGAAAAGCTCGGGTCGATGGACGAACGAATTGGGCGCGTCGAAGAAATAAAGCGCGAAAAAATAGCAGTTGAAAACCGTCATTACGTTGAAAAGAACGACGCTTTCTTCGAAAATCGACATATTCGGCTGATTTTGGAAGAGGAGCGTGAAAACGGGGTTTTGAAGGAGCTTGTTGGTTTTAATCGTCGCGTCGGGCCAGCAACTGAATGCCGGCAACTTAGTTACCTTTTCGAATTGAGAGGTAATCAAGAATACGAAACTTTCCACGGGTTTCATTCGAGGCGCCGTCGTCATAGCGTTCTTATCACGCCGCCGCCGCTGCCGTTGTTGTTTTTGCTGTTGTTGTTGTTGTTGTTGTTGTTGTTGTTGTTGTTTCCTTTCCTCACCCGTCTGGTGGGGGGCAACGGCTGCCGCTGCCGCTTCGGCACCATCGGCTTTAGCGGTGGCGGTCGCAGTGGCAGTGGAGGTATCGGCGACGGTCGCGGCGGTGACGGTTTCTTCTCTTATCCTAATTAACTGGTGGTACGTCAATCGCTGACACTCTTCGATAATCGAATAAAAACTATCTTCCGAGCGTAAAATCTGATTTAATGGCGTGAACGCGCCTCTCGATGATGATTTCACCCCATCGCTAGTTTTTGCGGAATGGGTTCTGGGTGTGGGTACCGCCGCCGGGACCTTAATCAGTCCACATTCGACCAAAAAATTGGCTATTAGCAGCATGTTGGTCGAGAGCTTTTGAGACATGCATACCTGAATAAAGAATACAGGGTTGAAGAAAAAAGTGTTTAGATTTTTTTTAGCCGCGTCGCTGAGGTAGAAAGAGAATTCGTTATTGACGAACCTGTAGAGGTTTAAGAGAACGTCGAAATTATAATTAGCGCTAATTTTCTCCAACGTGATAAATTTAAATTTCTTCATACTCTGACTGTTCAATTGAGAAGTGTAGAAACGAGTTTTAAAAAAATTCTTGAAGAATTCCAGACTCGACTTGTCATTCTCGTTTTCCTCGACTAGATGAGAAAAGCAGTCTTCCGTTAAAACTGGGTCTACCCTCAACAGTTTCGAGAACAGCACGCTTTCCTCGCTGACACCCTGAAAGGTCGTGAGGTGAAGAAGAATTGGTCTTGATGGCGGCGACGGTGACGGCGTCTTGTTGGAGTAGGTTCTTTTTCTTCTTCTTTCCTCCATAGCGAATATCGAAGTTGGGCGAACGAGCACGTAGCCGGCGCGCATGGCCCTGTTCAACAAATCAATGAACATCGTTTTAAAAAAACTTTGCCTATGAAACGAACTGATAATGAGATCGACGCACTTTTTATTCATCCATTCGTCGTCCTCGATACTTTTTCCAGCCAGCATAATTCTGATTCTCAGACTGTCTAGTATCGTATCGAACCAGGAAAAACTCCCCGCCTTCAGCACGGACCACACGTAAGGCGGCGGGTGAGAGAAGCCCCTGAACCTAAAACTAACCGAATATCCAAAAGTTCCCGCCGGAATTATGTAGAAATGGGGATGAAATATCCTATGATTCGCCCCTTTTAACGTTTCAAACCAATAAGAAAACGCCACCGGATTCGCGTTCAAGTTGCCGCTAATTCCTGAACGAATAACTAAATGATTCGAGAATAAAAAATTTCCAGCGCCGTTCTCTCTTAGCTCTGCCTCGTC
>JABUQX010058400.1:0-28888 GCA_015478945.1 Trachelipus rathkii | reverse complement strand
AATTGTGATATCACCGAAATAAACGGCTATATTATGCTACTGCCATAGCAATAGCGGACACATTAGGAATTAAAACCAAAGGAACTATAAAAACAAATAGAACTAAACAAAGAGAAATAAAACCACCCTGGAAAATCAGAATGGATAAAGAAATAGAAAACCTAAGAAAAGAAATATCAATGCTGTCTGCATTCCAAAATGGAGAAGTTACTGCCACCACCACAAGAAGAAAAGTGCAGAATTTACTATATAGAGAGAGGGTGGAAAATGGGGACCCACTTGTGCATGCAATTAGAAGAAGGAAACTAATACTAGCTGCAATGGTTAAAAAAAGACAAAGATATGAAAAAACAGAAAAAGAAAAAATACAGAATAGAATATTTAGAGAGGACCCGGCAAAACTTTATAGAGAATTAAGAAAGGATACGATTAAAGTAGAAAAACCACCACCTAAAGAAGAAGTTGAGCAATTTTGGAAGGAAATTTATGAAAGTGAAGTTTAATCCTAATAATGAGGCCGAGTGGAAAAGAGAAATGGTAGACAACCCCCAAATAACTGTGATTATACCAATGGAAGGAGGAAGAATTACAGAAAATGAAGTAAAAAGTACTATTAAAAGGAGTAGAAGTTAGAAAGCATCAGGAAAAGATCAAGTACATAATGTATGGTTAAAGAAACTAAAAGTACTAATAAAACCTCTAACAGAAAATTTTAACAAAATAATAGAAAAGCAAGAAGAAATTCCAGAATGGCTCACTAGTGGAATTACAACATTAATTCCAAAAAATGAGGAAGCAGAATTAGCGAGCAAATACCGCCCAATCACATGCTTACCAACCATATATAAAATACTTACTGGAGTCACGACGAAAAGGATAGCAACTAGCAACACACCTAGAAGCAAACGACATAATTAATGAAGAACAAAAAGGATGCAGTAAAGGAAGTTATGGAACAAAGGATCAGTTATTAATAAACAAGATGATAATGGAAAATAGTAGAAAAGGGCAGAAACATCTCAGTATGGTATGGATCGATTACAAGAAGGCATATGATAGCGTCCCTCATAAGTGGATTAAGGAAGTACTTAGGATTTACAAAATTAATGAGCTGGTTATGGACTTCATAGATAAAGCAATGAAGAAATGGAGGACAGACCTGGTACTGCCGTATGAAAAAGGGCAAATAAAAATAGAAGGAATAAAAATAAAAAGAGGTATCTTTCAGGGAGACTCTATTTCCCCGCTGTGGTTCATACTGGCTCTCAATCCCCTAAGCACACTAATAAATAACATGGAAAATGGTTATAGAATTAATTCAATGAGAGAGAAAAAGGCAAAGAAAATATCACACCTTTTCTATATGGATGACATAAAATTATATGCTCCAAATAAAAAGGAATCGGAAAAACAGGTAGAGGTTGTAAAGCGATATTCCAGAGATATATGTATGGAATTTGGGTTAGATAAGTATGCATTTGTAAGTCTCAAAAAAGGAAGAACAGAAGCTGGTTATATAAGGGTAAATGATACGGAAATACGGGAATTAGAACAAGGTAATACATACAAATATCTAGGGATTGAAGAGTCTGATGAAATAGAGTCAAAAAGGATGAAAGAAAAAATAAAAGAATATATAAAAAGAATGAAAAGTATTTTAGAATCAGAATTCAAACCAAGAAATAAAATTATCGCCTTAAGAACTCTGGCAGTCCCCGTCCTCACATATAGCTTTGGTATAATAGATTGGTTCCAACATGAAATAAATGGGATAGACGTAAAAACAAGAAAAATGTTACATGCCCATAAGATAATCTACAAAAACCAATGCATGCCAAGGATTTATGTGCCTAGAAATGAAGGAGGAATGGGGGTTCCACAAATAGATAGAATATATAAAACAGAGATAATAGGTTTAAGCAAATATTTAGAGAGTAGAGAAAGTAAATTTATGAGATGGGTGTATGAGCACGAGATAAAGAAACCCCCAACAACATCAAATACAAAAAAAGAAAAGGATTACCTGGAAGGAGTAGAGATTGAGGTAGAAGAATTTAGAAACATAACAGAAGTAGGAAAGAAAATAAAAGATCTGAAAGATCAATACAAGCAGACAAGAATAAATAATGATATCATCAAATGGAAGGAGCATGTATGTGGAAAACACTTCAGGATAGATGGACTGGACCAGATCTACATCGATAAGGAACATACAGTAGAACCTTTAACAGCAGGAGACCTAAAAAAAGAAGACGAGAGAACACTAATAGCGGCACAAGATCAAATACTAAGAACAAACTGGTTCAGGAAGAATATAGAGAAGGAGGAAATCACGGAAAAATGCAGAATGTGCAAGGAAAAAACAAACAGTAAACCATATTTTGACAGGATGTGAAACACTGCTACGAATGGGATTATACACAGATAGACATAACACAATTTGCAATATGATACATATGAAATTATGCCAAAAATACAATTTTGAAACAGATACCGATAAATACTGGCAGCACAAACCAGCCACAATAATAGAAAATGAGGAAGCCATAATCCTATACGACCATACAATACCAACATCTATACCTACACCACATAATAGTAAGAGAGAAGAGAACACAGAAATGCTATATTATAGAGATTGGAATAAGCAGTGACAATAGAGTAACATTATATGAGAGAGAAAAGGAAGTAAAATATGTAAGACTAAAGTATGACATAAGAAGAATGTGGGGGGTAGAGGAGGTGAAGATTATACCAACAGTTGTTGGAGCAACTGGAGTGGTGAAGAAAAGCATGACCACGTACGCAAAAAAGCTACCTAACATCGTAGTCAAAGATGTGGTCATGGAAGTGATAAAGAAAAGCCTAGCAATCCTAAGACTCGTGCTAGGGAGTACCTTAAAATCCTTCATACCTAAGGTTTGGACCAGGATGAAGGATTAAAACCTCTAAATAGAGGGGGGAAAAATGAAAAAAGTTAAAATAAAAAATAATTTCCAAGGGATAAACCTTGGCGCCGGCCCCACCCTATTGTTAGAAAGAGGTGAGGGGCTCCTCGGAACTCAGAGAGCAAGCAATCTCGCCAAACAACGTGAGCCGAGAAAGTTCATACAACCATCAATAAAGACAAATCAAACCTTTCACTAAGTAGGCTGTTAGGTTTGTGCAGTGCTGTCTACCCTTGGCTTAATCATCTCGTTAGACCCCACGAAAAGTAAACATTTTTCCCGTCAGCACCAAACTTAGGTGCTTACTCTGTCGAGTGGGTTTATTTGATGCTAGGAAGTACCTAAAAATCCTATTATGGCATAGACCCAAGGTTTGAGCCTGGATAAAGGTTGAAACTTCTAAAAGGAGAGAAAGAATTATTTAAATGTTTTGAATGTTGCTAAAAGTGTAATCACTAGTGATGTAACGGTATCCGGCCGGATCTTTCTATAAGGAATTGAACTTTTTTTCCTTAAAAAAAACTGAAAATTTAATTTTTGTAAATAATCCATTTATTAGCTTTAATTTGATAAATAACTAAGAAAAAAATCGTATATACATAAGTATACATAAAATTGTGAAATTTTAATTTAATTTTTACTGGACGATCTTTTAACAATTGTAGTTTTAATTTTTAAATAAATTTCGATTTTGATATTTATGCATATTTATAAACTTGCTTGCAGTAATACTTTTTATAAAATTATATATATGAGATTTTCATCAATCAATGTAATTTACTATGTAAAAGTATTCAAAATACTATGCAATACAAATATTTGTGAAAAAATGCATAAGAAAATGTGCAACTCGGAGGACAAGTTCAATGTTTATTAACTTTAAAAAATGTCAAAATTTAAAATTTGCACAAATTATTTACAGTTCTTCAAAGTTTTTATCAACTTTTCAGTGTAGATAAAAATGATTGAATTACTAAACTTTGATGATTCAGAGCATTTATCTGTACATCCAACCTTTTGACATCTGGTCCCACTGTATACCCAACCGTTCGAAATCTTGTCCCATTGTATGCCCAACCGTTTGACATCTGGTCCCACTGTATACCAACCGTTTGACATCTGGTCCCACTGTATACCCAACCGTTTAATATATGGTTCTACTGTATACCCAACCGTTTGACATCTGGTCCCACTTTATACCCAACTGTTTGACATCTGGTCCCATTGTATACCCAACCGTTTGACATTGATCCCACTGTGTACCCAACCGTTTGACATTGATCCCACTGTATACCCAACCGTTTGACGTCTGATCCCATTGTATACCCAACCGTTTGACATCTGGTCCCACTGTATACCCAACCGTTCGACATTGGTCCCACTGTATACCCAACCGTTTGACATTGATCCCACTGTATACCCAACCGTTTGACATCTGGTCCCACTGCATACCCAACCCTTTTGACATCTGGTCCCATGTTAAACCCAACCGTTTAATGCATGGTCCCACTGTATACCCAACCGTTTGACATCTGGTCCCACTGCATACCCAACCGTTCGACATTGGTCCCACTGTATACCCAACCGTTTGACATTGATCCCACTGTATACCCAACCGTTTGACATCTGGTCCCACTGCATACCCAACCCTTTGACATCTGGTCTCATGTTAAACCCAACCGTTTAATGTATGGTCCCACTGTATACCCAATCGTTTGACATCTGGTCCCACTGTATACCCAACCGTTCGACATTGGTCCCACTGTATACCCAACCGTTTGACGTTGATCCCACTGTATACCCAACCGTTTGACATCTGGTCCCACTGTATACTCAACCGTTTGACATCTGGTCCCATTGTATACCCAACCGTTTGACATCTGGTCCCATTGTTTACCCAACCGTTTGACATTGGTCTCAATATGAATTCCAGATTTTGAGTGACTATCTCTATAAAGACCTTCAGCCTTTGGATGTATACTGGATAAAAGTTTTAGGTTCATGTCTCCTTAGCTCCTCTGAACCATATCAAAACAATAAAAAATATCTCATGTGGATTTATTTGCACATCTGGAAGAGTGATGAAAATTCCTTTTTTATATTTTATTTCTGTTCGTCCAATTTTTAAGAAATTTTATGTGTAGATTGCATTGGACAAGTTACATCTTTTACTTAGAAAATTTTTCTATTTACCCAACAATTTGACCTCTTGGAATGTCATTGTGCTGGCTGTTTAAAATTGAACATGGCGTGCCCAGAAATTGGGTATTTAGGATGATACCTAAACAAAAGTTGTATAATTCGTTAAATTGTATATACTTTGATACTTTCATTTAAAACGTCTGATAATAAAAAAATTTTTAGCAAATTTTCAGTTTTGACAAAAAACTTTCATTTAAAACGTCTGATAATAAAAAAATTTTTAGCAAATTTTCAGTTTTGACAAAAAACTTTCATTTAAAACGTCTGATAATAAAAAAATTTTTAGCAAATTTTCAGTTTTGACAATTACTTTCATTAAAAAATACTCTAATTGAAGTATTTTAACTCATTCATTTATATATATACTGAAAATTTCATAAAATTAGATGAATACTAAAAACGACCTAGTTTCAATTTTGGCAAATTTTGGAGTTTAACAAAGATTTACAAAAGTTGTAAATTTTACTGTTTAATTAATTAAAAAAAAGATTTTCATTTACACATTGTTAATTATAGTAATTTATTCCTTTTAAAAATTTTGGAGAAGGAATATTAACATGACTAAATATATTGTCAAAAGTTTAAGATTACCAAAATGTGGTGAAAAACGGGTGAGGGTCAATTTGTTTTTGTGTTGTATATGTTGCCAGCTTCATCAAACATACTCTCACTGAAGACATTAGATGGAGAGGAGCATTATCATTTTCTTGCAAGTTCAGAAATATTTGATTTCTTAAGGTTCTTAAATTTAAGAGACTCAGACGCTATACTTGTTAACTAATAGATTAGGTTATCTTCATCACAGATGCTTGAGTAGTAGTCCTTCTCTTCCATGTCCTTTCTCTCTAGTGTGTATATATATATTATATATATATTTATATATATTATATAATAATATATATAATATAGAGATATATATATATAGAGGAAATATATAATATAAGAGGATTGGTAGAGAGACTTTGCAGGGTGTGTAAAAAGGAGGGGTTTGAAAGGTAACGTAGGATAAGAGTAAGTTATGGTTGTCAATCTGGGCAGTCCTCACTATAAGTTATTTAAGCTGGTAGAGCAGCTGGAGCAAGCTGGTCTGAGTTTTAACTAGTTTAGTATGTGTTGGATAGAGAGGAGAACGAGATGACAGCAGGTTGTAGTAGGAAAGTTGTGAATGGCAGGAAGGGCTGGTGCAATTAAATCGTTTGGTGGGTTTAAAGGGACTAAGTCTTGTAGTGCAGCTAGAGTCTTACAATGGGGTATGTTCGTATACCTGTGTTATTGTATGGTAGTGAGGCTATGGCTGGAATAAGAAAATATAGATCTCAAAGTTCAATGTGTTCAGATGGACAATCTTAGGGGTGTGCTATGGTGTGAGAAGAATTAATAAAGTTAGGAATGAACGTTATTAGGAGAGTGTGGTGTGGAGAAAGGGGTTAATGAGAGAATAAATGAAAGTATGCTTGAGATGGTTTGGTCATGTGGAAGCATGAATGATAGGTAGTTGGTTAAGGCGGATGTTAGTGCGCGAGTGCGTTGGGAACCGACCGGCTTGGGAGACGAAGAGGAAGTGGATTGAGTCGCGTGAACGAATGTCTGAAGGAGAGAAATGTGAAGTTTGTAGAGGCGAGAAGAAAGGTGTATAACAGGAGTGAATGCGGGGATTGTGAGGGGTATGGTTGTGGCCCACCTGGGCCAAGGGAATGAACCCTTACACTAAAGATCTACCATAGTGAGGTCCATCGCTGTCCCATGAAGCTTAGGGTGGATTTTCTGACTGAATGAGTCTCGCCTAATTAATGGTACTGAGGCGGCGGTAAGGCTGGGCTTTTCTTTTCGACATATGTCATGTTCTTCTAGCTCCTTCTCTTTTCCGATGCTCATTACGCACCTTACTCCCATTCTTGGGATAAATAAAGGAAAGAATAAAGAAAGAAAAAAAAGATTTTATAATTATTTTAATATTATAATATTTTTTATAATATATAATTATAATAATTTAAAATTAGATATATATATATATATATATATATATATTATATATATAATATTATATTAATAATATATATATAATATTTATATATATTATATATATATTATATTATATGTACGTGCATACGTATTCATATAAAGTTACATGAAAACACCCAAAAGCCTTTGAACGGACGATGAACAAAACTAAAAAAATATAGAAAAACGAAAACCTATAAAATTAAACTGTTGAGGCTAAGTCACCCCCACTCTTCCCCTCTGATTCATACACCATACACTCCCTCAATCCTCAGCTAAACCAAACATAATGAATATAATAATATAAGCAATAAAGCAATAAACGCAATATGATACAAACATAAAAAAATAGACCCTCTTCACATACCTGGACATCCTTCGAATTCAAAATGGCCTGACTGACTATCATTCATCTTGGACTTATACTGTAAACAAACTTACCTACGGATCAGCTGATCAGATTACCACAAAAGGAGAAAAAGGTAGATGAGAGGAGAGAAAAAGGTGATGAAGAAGAAAGAATATAAATATATATATATATTATATATATATATATATATATATATATATTATATTATATATATATATATATATATATATATAATATATAATATATAATATATATATATAAATATTATCTTTCTTCTTTCTTTAGCTACCTCTTTTTTCCAAGATTGGAGGTAAGGTGCGCTACAAGACCGCGAAAAGAAAATGTTAGTAGGAGGAGAGTATGACAAATGTCGAAAAAGAAAGCCCAGCCTTTTACGGCCCCCTCTGTACCATTAATTAGTGAGAACTCGTCACGGAGACAGAAAATCCACCCCTAGAGCTTCATGGACTGCGACGGACCCTCACATTGGTAAATCGTCAATTATAAGGGTTCATCCCTTGGCCCAGGCTGGCCACAACTATGCCCCCATACAAAACCCGCCACTCTCTCCTATCATTGCACCCTTACTCTCGCCTCTGCCAAAGTCACATTTCTTCTTCAGACATTGTTCACGAACTCCACTCCAACTTTCTCTTCGGCCTCCAGCGGTCGGTCCCAACACACTTCACCACTATACATCCGACTTTCTTCCATCCGACTATCATTCATCTTTCCACATGACCAAACCTCTTCACATCTTTCATTTATTCTCTCATTTTACCCCTTTCTTCACCACCACACACCTCTAATACAGTTCATTCCTCATTTTATTAATCTTCTCACACCTAGCAACACCACATACAGATTGTCCATTCTGAACACATTGAACTTTGAGATCTATACTTCTTATTTCCAGACCATATAGTCTCACTACCATACATAACACAGGTAAAAATACCCTCATGTAAAACCCTGTAGCAACTTTTTCTTCGGTCTCCCAGTGGTCGATTCCCAGCTAACTCACCACTATACATCCAGTTTGAACAACTACTATCAATCCATTCTTCTCCAAATGACCAGACCATCCCAAACGTACTTTCGTTTATTCTCTCAATATTTAGACCCATTTTCTTTACACCCACAAATCTCTAATATGTTTCATTCCTAATTTGTTATAAATCTCTTCTCAAACCTAACACCTCTCTAAGATTTGCTCATCCAAACACATTGTATTTAGATGCTTACTTTTATTCCCAGACCTTAGTCTCAATACTATACATTAACATAGGTAACAACATACCCTCATGTTAAGACCCTAGCGCACTCAAGAACTAGGCCCATTTACATCCACCAACGATTTACAGCACCTGCCACCTTCCTGCCATTTCACAACTTTCCTTACTACATTCTTGCATCACCGTTTCCTTTTCATCAACAATATCCTAATATTTAACGTCGGACACTCTTTTCCAGCTGCCTTCACCATCTAATATAACTCACACTTGAGGACTATCGCTTACTTACACACCAATACCCTTACTCCTTTATCTACAGTTTACTGTTCAAACCCTCCTTTTACACACCTTACCAATTCTCTCTACCAATCCTCTCAAACTCTCTTCAAATTCGCCACACAAAAACAAATGATCCCTCATATGAATAGCGGTGAAAAAGAAAAAAAACAATAAAGACTTCCTAAACATTTTGGTAATTCAAAAAACACCCACCTCAAACCCCAACCTTCCACTCACTTCTATTCTCCATCAATTCTACCACCATCCCCACCTCTAATTCTTTCATAGCCCCATCCATATACAAAATTGATAACCAATGGAATTACGTAACACATCCTGCCTCCGCAATTGATATTAAACCAATCACTTTCGTCTCTATTTATTCTTACACACCCCTTCACTATCGTCATACATATTTTTGATTCCATTCAGAAGTTCACCACCAGCACTATATATCACTAGCACCCTGCCAAGAGCTTCCCTATTAATTCTGTTATACGCTGTTGCAAATCCATAAAAACTTAAATATAATTTATCGTCTTTCCCTCCCTCGTTTTTCCCAAACTCGATTTGTTTCAAATGTAAAGATTGATCTAACATCCTCTCTACCACTCCTAAACGCACCTTTTTCTTCACCAATCAATCCTTCAGTCACACGACGCCGCACTCTTTTGACCAAAATACCAGCATATATCATCCATACAACACTCAATAAGCTAAATTCCCCTATATATCTACAGTTACCTTATCCCCTTTACCCTTATATAAGGGTACTATTATTGCTCTCCTCCAATCCGTCGGAACTATACCCTCAAAAACGCTTTGTAAACAAAACTTCAAATTTCAATCAATTCACCTCTCGCATATAATATATATATATATATTATATATATTATATATATATATAATATATATATTATATATATATATATATATATATATATATATATATTAGTATATTATATATATATATATATATATATATATAAAATGACATACCTTTCATATTCGTAAATGATAATTAGTTTAGAATGCATGTATAAGAAACAGTAATATCAATACGTAGAGAAAATTGATAAAAAAAAAAAAAACATATAAGCAAACAAAAATGCCAGAAGTACTTGCAAGTACTTTTCAAACTTTTCAGTACAAGTACAGTCGGGTTTCTAGATACTGCAATGTAACAAGTACATGACTCCGAAATGTACTTTAGTGCAGTTACTTGTAGCTTTGAACCCAAGGGCCTGTATTATATATATATATATATTATATATTATAATATATAATATATATAATATATATATATATATATATATATATATATATATTATATATATATAGTATATATATAAAGTAAGGTGGTTATGGTTGTGAATGAGGAAAGTTCCTGGTTGTAATAGTTATGTTAGGATGGTGAGCAGCTTGAACAAGTTGTCTGAGCTTAAATATTTAGGATATATGTTGATTGAAAAGGGAACGGATGATGCAGAATGAAATAGAAAGTTGTGAATGGTAGAAGGTGGTTGGTGCAATTAAAATCGTTGGTGGAGATAAAGGGACTAAGTCTTGAATGCGCTAGGTCTTACACATGAGGTGTATGTTGTTACCTGTGTTTAATTGAATAGTAGTGAGACTATGGCCTGTAAGTAATGAGTATAGATCTAAAGTTCAGTGTGTTAAGATGGACAATCGTTAGGGCGTGTTAGGTGTCGAGAGATTGATAAAAATCGAGGATTGACGTATTAGATTATGTGGTGTGAATAAACAGGCGTAATGACAATAACATGAAAGTACGTTTGAAGATGGTTTGTCATGTGGAAAGATGAATGATAGTCGGTTGTTGTAACCGGATGTATAGTGGTGAGTGTGTTGGAATCGACGGCTGGAGACCGAAGAAAAAGTGAATTGTGTCAGTAATGGATGTCGTGAGGAGGGAAATTGTGGTTTCAGGAAGCGAGAAGAAAGGTAGGCAGAATAGGCAGTGAATGCGGGGTTTTGTGAGGGTATGGTTGTGGCCCACCTGGCCAGGGTGAATGAACCCTACACTGACGAATGTCATAGTGAGGGGTCCGTCGCGGTCCCGGAAGCTCTAGGGTAGATTTTCTGACTGCGGACAAAGTCCTCACTAATAGGTATAGAGCGGGCGGTAAGGCTGGGCTTCTTTTCGACTTTATTCATATTCTTCTACTACTTTTGTTTACGGTGATTCTCGCGGGGCTTACCCCCAGGTCTTGGGGGGGAAAAGAAGGTAAGATGAATGTAATGCTATGTTATATATATATATATATATATATATATATATATATATATAATATATATATATATATATATATATATATATATATATATATATTATCTATATATATATTATATATATATATAGCTAACTACCTATTACGTGCTGTATCCCCTTTTTCAGAGGTAAACGGGGACTATAAGAAATTGAACTTTAGCGCGGCTATCCCAAACCAGCGCCACCAACGTTTTCGCGTAAGTTTTAAATTATATATATATATTATAATATATATATATATATATAATATATATAATATATATATAATAATTATATATTAATATATATATAATATATATATATATATATATATAACCACTAAAAGTAGTAAAGAATATGACACAAGTCAAAAGAAAGCCCAGCCTTACTGCCCCTTTATACCTATTAGTGTAAGAACTCGTCGCCAGTCAGAAAAGTCCACCCTAGAGCTTCACGGACCGCAACGGACCCCACTATGGAATCTTCGTTCACCTATAGGGCTTCAATCCCTTTTCCAGGTGGGCCACAACCATTTACCCCTTCTATATTAATATATATAATATATATATATATATATATATATATATTATATTAATATACTATATATATATATATATATATTATATATATATCTATATATATATCGGTGGAGTAATTAAGATCTAGCTGAGACATTACGATAAAATCAAGTACTAAAAATAACATTATGTGTAAGCTATTTCCTACAGAATTCATTTCACGCTCAGGCCGCTACATTTAAAATTATGAAAAATGTAAAAATTATAATCAATAGGAGAAGTTAAAATGTTTACTTGTTCAAACCTTTTTTGATTAGAGAACGTTGTGTAGACGGTGTTTCCTTCTGTGAACAATCCTACTTAAGACGAAGATCTCGACAACTAAGCAATTATTCTTTAATCTTACGGCCGGGTAGTTGTTCAACAGAACTCGGAGTTTGTTCAGTACGTTATGCAACTTCTTGGTTTGAATCACTTTAATATGCTGCCAGAAACTCCAATTCTTAATTACGATGATTCGGCCAAAGAGAGGGTTAATTGCAAAAAGGGGGGATAAACAAGTGTGGCTCTAACTTTTACTTTAAAAGACATTATTAACCCTATTTGACAGGAAAATAGAATAGTAGTATGGAGGTTAGGCTCCGATCGACTTTCGACGAAATTATATAAGAATCAGATTTAGGTTAAGAATAAGGAATAGACTGGGCCAAGAAGACCAAATATAATACTGCAGAACAACGGGGACAGGTTCGAGCCAAATAAAATCTAATTCTTTCATATATCGAACATGCAACGTGTGAATGTGCTGAGTGTTTAAATTTATTTCAGAAAGGATACGTATCTTTACCAGTATCCTATTAGGGTCAGATGAAGATCCCTTTTCATTGTAGAATTAAGGTTTTTTTTATTTTTTGTGGATATCTAGACTAGTTGGAGTTACAAAGACGGATCCCTCACTAGTTGAATTAGAGGACGGATTCCTCACTATAGTTGAATTTGCTAAGTGGAATTTCCTTCATAGTTCGAACCTGTGGAGATATTCCCCACTAGTCGAATAGAAATAGATGAGTTCCCTCACTAGTTGGAATTGACCGTGTGAACTGATACGAGGTTCTCGCACTAAGTTTTATTAATGTTTGGGTCCCTCACTAGTTCCCTAAAAGGAAGAACCAGTGTTTACGATCTTCTAAGTTATAAGGTTTAGAAGTTAGGAATTTGATTTATAATGTACATACCCTAGCCCAATTATGAAGACAATCTGAGAGGGGAAACTTTTACGGACGACGGGAGTATCATTGTGCAAGTCGTCAAATCTTCACCACACTGTGCTGTAAAAATACGATAGCTTAAGACAACGGGGTAAAACGTTAAGTTTCTTTCTGACCTTTCGATTTCGATATATCGAAATATATATCGATACCGATATCTATCGATATATATATATATATATATATATTATATTATATATTAAATATATATATATATAATATATATATATATATATATTATTATAATATAGATAATAATATATATGTCAGCCTCTAGAAGAGACACAATCATTCTCAAAAACTACAACAGCTACCGGGAAAAAGGAATACATTGCTGGATGCTGGTCCAATTAGTGCGGAAAATGTAAAAAAAAAAATTATTGTTAATAATTATAGTAATATGAGTAGAAAGCCTATTTAGAGACTTTTTATACGTTACTCGTTAAAATAAATAGACTTTCTAGTAAATTTTGTTTTTTTTTTAACTAAAGAATACCCCAAGGGTATACCGCACCGATGGCAGGAGTCGGGGTCTCTCGGCCTTCCGGGGAACTACGGGGTTGGACTATTTCCCCCCTCGGGAGGGTCTCCGGAACCCCCCCTCTTGGTATTTGGGTGTCGCGGGGGTTCCTCCGCCCCTCCCCTACGGGGTATGGAAAACGTCCCCCCCTGTGTTCCCCGTCGGCTCGAGCCCCCTAAATTGCCATGTAATACCTTTACAAATAATATATATACTATGTCCCCCGCCGGCGGGATCAAGGGCCCCCCCGCAAAAAAGCCAATTTTTATGTTTTTAATTTTTTTATTTTGTTACATTTGCCTAACCAAAATTTTACAGGATTCAAAAAATGTATTCTTTTCCCTGTAGCTATGTTGTAGTTTTTTGAGATATGGATTGTGGCTCTTCTAGAGGCTGGCCCATATATCATATATATGATATACATTAAACCAATTAAATTAATCAATCTATAACTGTTGGTTCACTGACATCTAAATAGGTTATTACCCTTGAAACTGTTTCGTTATGTAAAAAGAAATTCCATAAGGTAAAGGCATCAGTGTCATAAACTCCATATTTGAAAAAAATTATTGGGGAAGAAACACGTATACTTCGAGCCACAATGTTACGTAGTACAAATAAAAATTAAACTTTTCTCTTACTTTGGTAATTTCACATTCATTGTGACACTTTCTACAAACCTTTTATCTAGTATCAAACTAAAATGTTGCAGCATTTTGCTAACACGATATAATCATTTTCACAAATTTTAGAATAAATCCTTCAAATTCATAATTTTCAGAAAAAATGGAACAAAAAATACCGCAACCTCACTAAAACACAGTAAAAAACATTTTTTTGAACTCAATTTATATATACAGTAGATATTTGAAAGGTTCCAATAATACTCAATGAGAATATATATATTATATAATATATATATATTATATATTATATATATATATATAATATATATATATATATATTATATATTATATATTAATATTATTATATATATATATATATATATTATATATAAATATATATTATATATTATATATAAGGTTCAGCCTCTAGAAGAGCCCAATCCATATCTCAAAAACTACAAACAGCACCAGAAAAGGAATACATATGCTGGAATTGCTGGTCCAATTTTAGTTGCGGAAAATGCTGAAAAAAAATAAAAAAAAAAAAAAAAAAAAAATTTATATCTCAAAAACTACAATAGCTACAGCGAAAAGGAATACATTTTTGGAATCCTCGTAAAATTTTGGATAAGAAAATGTAAAATAAATAAAAAAAAAAAAAGAATTATGTTAATAATTATAGTAAATATGATTAGAGGCCTATTTAGAGACCTTTTATGGTTACTCGTTAAAAATAAATAGAACATTTCTATTAAATTTTTGCTTTTTTTTTTTAACTAAAGAATACTCAAGGTATACCGCATCCGATGGGCAGGAGTCAGGTCTCGCGCTTCCGGGGAACTACGGGTTAGGGGACTAATTCCCCCTTCCGGGGGGTCTCCGGAACCCCCGTCTTTGGTATTTGGGTGTGTACGCGGGTTCCTTCCGCCCCTCCCCTACGGGGTATGGTAAAAGTCCCCCCCTGTGTTCCCCGTCGGGGCTCGAGCCCCATAAATTGCCGTTGTAATACCTTTTACAAATAATATATAATTTTTAATTTTGTTTGTTCTCTCCCCATAAAAAATAGACAATATTTATATTTATTTTTTTTTTTTTTTTTTTTTTTTTTTAATTTCCTGAACAAAAAAATTTTACAAGGATTCCAAAATGTATTTCATTTCGCTGTAGCTTTTGTAGGTTTTTCGAGATATGTTTTTTTTTTTTTTTTTTTTTTTAACGTTTCCTCGGTAAAATTTGGCCAGGATTCCAGCAATGTATCCTTTTCCGGGTAGCTGTTGTAGTTTTTTGAGATACGGATTGTGGCTCTTCTAGAGGATGGCCATATATATATATTATAATTTAAATAATTAAATATATATATTATATATATTATATAATATATTATATATATATTATATATATAATATTAATATATATATATATATATATATTATATATATATATATATAATATATAATACTATATATATATATATATATATGATATAAACTTTAGATTTCTCTCCGTATTTTGGGTATAATCGATAACATATATCGAAAATCGATTTTAAAACTTAAATATCGATAGGTCAGAAAGAAACTTAAGTATACCCACAGTCTAATATACCCCACAACGGGTTTATACGGAAGTTACTCGTATGAATCAATTTCATTACATTATATTTCGGGTTTGATAATAACTTGCCACGTAACTTGTTGATAGTTTAAGGTGGCTTTGTCGCTTTTTGTTAGTTTACTAAGAGAGCGGCCCTATAACTCTAAAAATCTCATACAAAATATTTATTAAAGAAAGAGATTTAAATTTTGAGAGAAATATTTAACAGCGATCTATAAAAAGAGAGAATTAGTAGTAACTAATCTTCAAGCTATGAGTTGTCATAACTGAAGGTATAATAATGAATATGTAATATACTTTAAATACAATGAAATGCATATATCCATCCAATTCGGGATGAATATCAGAAGATAATACTAAATATAAAAAAAACAGCATAAACAAAAGCGCATAATGGAGCCATCCAAAAGAGGGTCTGAGCTGGAACAGAGCGGCGATTTTTTTCCTGGCTCCAATAGCTGCAGCCGAGAGAAACCTGGAGCTCGGAGTATTTGGACACGGATCAAGCGGAGCCGGGGATTTTGTTGCTCCGGAACGCTGCAATAAACTTTTTAGATGTTGAATTTCAAATAAAGTAATATCAGGGATGGCACGGAAAAAATCAACTGATTTCTTTACTCAATTTTTTTATTTTTTGTTTATTTGATTATATATATTATAAATATATATATATATATATATATATATATATATATATATATATATATATATATATATATATATAATATATTATTTATTATATTGGTCTTTTTGTATATTATAAATGATTTAACATCAATAGGAAATTAAAAATTAAATAAAACTATATAATGAAGTTTTTAATATATTTATTTTCAATTTTTAACAAACTATTGGCGTTGTAACTCGTAGTCCGTACGCTCTTTATTGTTTGCTGTTTCATTATGTATAGACTATAGCTATGGCTTATTGTAAGATTTTGAACCTAGAGTTAGCCTAGGGTTAAAAAATTGAAAATTAATGCCAGATGCGAACTAAATTTATATATATATGTTTTTGTATAATTGTCGTATAATTAGTCCGATAGGCCATATTTTATGAATCTGTATAGCTAACCAAAGTAAAAATTTAGTATAAACACAATTTTTTTATATTTCACAGTTACTTACCCTTCCAGATAGAACACTGAGCCACAAACTCTTCCTGATTTCCATTTTGATTTATATAGAAATGAATTAAATCACTTAAAAAAATAATACTATAATGAACTTAAAAAAAAGTTTGCTTACAAATTATATTTCGCGTGACCTCACGAATCTAAAAAATCAAAAATTGAATTTTTTCATAGCAACAAAAAAAAAAAAAAAAAATCACCAAACCCTTTCTCTTAGGGACTGTTACAAGTTCGCAGCGGCCACCACAGTTACCATCTGCCTCGAACGGAATTATTAAACGGTCCATCGACAATTGAAAATATTCTCTTGCCTGTGCATGGCATGGAAATGTGAATTTACATGAAGCGTTACGTTAGTTCTCTTACTCTTAGGAATTCGATCCCCTTAAATTCAGATCTCTACTTCACTTCTGAGAGCTTAGTTATGGAACTACTCTTAGTCTTCCCGATGAGTTCTTTGACAACACTAGTCCTCTTCCTGTCTGCAGAGAGGTTGTGAGTTGTGACTCGATCTGCAACATTTTTAAGAAAGGGTAGATTCGTTTATGGATGGGTTGGGATCATATAATAATTGACGAAGCCAAATTGGCGGGTTTTTGTTGTGATATAGTTATAGTTAGATGGGCATGTGTGACCAGAACTTAGACTATTAATGCATTGTGGATTGGTTTGTGTACTATGGAACATGAGAATTGGAGAGAAGCGTTGCCGTTAGTTTTCTTAGGAATTCGATTCCCCCTAATTCAGATCTCAACTCCACTTCTGCAGACCTGGTTTATGGAACTACACTTCGTCTTCCCGTTGAGTTCTTTAACAACACTAGTTCTCTTCCTGTCGATCCTAATTCCCATGTGTCTCGTTTAAAGAAATGTGCCTCCTCATGGAAAGCAACTCCGACCATCTTCCAAAAACAAGCTAGACTGAGACGCCATCTGAGGATACTTCTTGTTCTCATGTTTCCGTCGATTGACATGCTCATAAATGGCCTTTTCACCCAAATACGAAGGTCCCTTTACAGGTCCTGCGATGTTCACAAAATCTCCTATCTACAGGTCAGGTGATCAAAAGAACAAGAGGAAGTCATCTTCCCTTCGTACCCCACTCCCACCGCCCTTTTTTTCGGCTTCTGTCACTGTCAATAGATTATTGATTCGTTCCCCTTCTCAGGTGATTTTCCTCTCTCTTTTCTCCTCGCGCTTCTGCACCCTTACTGAAATTCGCTACCCTATCTCTCGTCACCTAAAGTATGTCAGTATCTTCCTGAACGTACTTACCCTTAACCAACTTATCACGGTTACCTCCGATTCGTAATCTACCTCAATCTCCAAAAAGTTCTTCACGCTAGATGCTAAGTCTTTAATCAATATTCTCCAACATGGACTCGCACACAGAAATTCAAATCCCCAACCCACATAATTCAATTAAATATAAATGGCATTAAGAATAAACATAAAGGGGTTTTACACACCTTAAAAAAATTTAATATACACTGTAGGGGTTCGCCCGTCAGTACTGTCTTGTTGAGGTCGTTTGTTGTATTCGATGAGGTTGTAGTAGAATCCTAAGGATCACGTCCAGTTTACTTTTACTTGGTCCTTTTTTTATATATATGCTTAGTTAAGGATTGCTTAGGAACCTCCTAAGGGTCCGTCAATTTTCGGTGTCCTTTGTTGTCGAGCAGTAATCTTGTTGCGTGCTCTCCTTTTCTCCTTTAAGATTGACCTAGTCGATAGTTCTCCTACTTTATTCATTGTAGCTCTCTTTGTTGTTCCTTAAACTTTCACTGTAGTTTCTTGTAGTCATTCCTTAACTTAAAAAAACTATTTATTTTATTTTACCCTAATTTTTCTTCTGTCTTCTTTTCTACAGGCTAAGTACTAATACAAGTAGAAGCTAACCTTACATTTCTTTTTCAATAAACAAACTGTTATATGCAGGAGAAATTCCTCTCACTTTAGTATTTTTCATTTAGTTTTATTACTTTCTCTGAAGACAATTCTTTGATTTTGTTTTATTCCTTTCTGTAATCAGCATAAGAACCTTGAATTATATTTGATAATTATACGAGCTTAGATGGTCTTTCTAAATTACCTACCTGGAATCTAGAAACTGGTATGACTGTTCCATAACAGATAAATTTTGATTAGTAATGTAAACAAAAACCTATGATGTATGTGTTACATTTCTTGTAATATCTTTTTTTAAGCTAACAAACTCTGACAATCTATGTAATCTTACTTAAAATTTAATTTAGTTTACTTAATTGATAATTAGACATAAGATTATACAATTACATAATATATAATTATCATGTTTAATTAATAATTAACCCAGCCTTTATAAATGAATATTCATGCTGTAGTAACAATTATAATTCTCCTCCCCGGTTTTAACAAGGAATCAGCTTCTTATAATTCCTGAACCTTGTCTTGTGATCTTTACAAGATCATGAGAAAAACTTTATGATGCCTACCTGTCTTACAATTAGCTGTAAAGTTAAAGTACTCATTCAAGATAGACAGGTGTGGAAGCCCTGTTTACCGCATCTTCTTACAGAAAATATCAATAAAAACAAGGAGAGGAGAGTAGTTAAAGAACATGATTTATAATTCTTAAAGAATGGTGGAATTACAAACGTCACGTAGTATCGATAAACAAACTACTTACTTCTCATTTACTATCTCTTGCCTGAAACATAAACTTCCAAAATTTATAATCATTAACATTTTTTTAAGTAAAAAAAAAAAAAAAAAAAGTAAGACGAATGGATGGAACTCTTGCATTGTTTACAATCTCTCAGTTGATCGACGGGACGCATTCGGCCGTTTCCTGGTTTTAAAACTCAAATTTCCTGTTCTCTGATTTTAATGTAATTTTTTTCAATTCAAAGCGTTTCTGAGTCAATTTTGCAAACGGGCTGCAGTCGGGCTTCTGGAAATGCAGCTAAAATTATTTTTATCGATATATAAATAATGGGAAATATCAGAAAAAAACATGATTGTTGTTGTCCGTATCAAAAACGCCTTAAATTAGTCGACTTATTTTTTTCGGAGCGTAATTTTTTCATATTTTTATTGAAAATATACTTTTAAATTATACTCTAATCGGTAAAAAAAATTCAAATGAATTTTTTGATACCATTTTCTGTAAATTAGAGTGTATAGTTTCTAAATTTACATAGTTACATAAAGTTTATTCACCTCAGCAAAACTCAGCAAGTGTGAACTGCACCACAATACCGTTTTAACAACTTTGAGAGGCAGTAACTTTTTTTTTTCTTTCTAAAGAGACCGCCACGTTTAGTTGTTTGTTAATTCTTCATTATTTTTGGAATAATATCGAAGAGTTAGGAATGCTTTTTCATGATAGAAAGGCGATTTCTCAGAGGGACATGATACAAGTTCTACAAAATTTTTACATCTTTTGATAATACAGGAGACCAATAAATCCTTCATAGTAGAGCTCGGATGAGGAGACCAGGAGGGCAATAACCAGGAAATTAAGGAAGAAAGAGACATTGCCATCTTGATAATAAGAAACGAATGCATATTCAGCAAATTAGGTGAATTTGTTAAATCTTTGGAATCGGTTTCGCCACAGGAAGTTGTTGCAGAATTGTGCAACTCGATGCGCAACATATTACGAAAGCGGCATCTGGGAGTAGGCTATATGGCATGGGTTGGGTATCCATATAGATCACCTATTAGCGAAGGCACAAATTTGGCTGGTGTATTTAGATTACAGCTGTTATTACATGTTATACTGCATGTATGACCATAACTTAGTTATTAGGCATGTGGATGGTTGGAGTATACTATATAATATCTATTTTGGACTAGCAAATGGTGACTTTTAGTTAACAATGAAACATCTCTGACAAACGGCTCTAGGGATGCATTTTGTGGATTTGCATGAGAGCATGTTTGGTTAGTGGGTTGACTGGGACAGTCTCGATAGGTTCCATGTGGCTTCTTACTTTCCCTATATTCTTAATGTCTTCTATGTTCTTTTACTAGTGCAGAGGGCTTCACCCCCGATTTATATAAAAATCACAGGATACATACCTACTAAAAAAAATAATGAATAAAAAAAATGAAAATGACTGACGTTTTTAGGATAAAAAGTTACAGCCTTTCAAAGTTGTTAAAACTCTCATAGACTTTTCATTTTTGATCCATCCCAGATTTAGGTCTCATTTTAGGTCCTCTAGTTCAAGTTATGATATGTTTTGTTAAGTATACACAGAGTAAATTTGTGTATACTTAACAAATCTTATCATAACCTGAACTAGTATGGTCCTAAAATGAACATGAGTCCCATTACATTTTTTGGTAATAGTAGCGCAGAACGTCTTCACTGCCGATTTTTATAAAAACCACAGGATACACTCTAAAAAATAATAATGAAGAATTAAAAAAAATGAAAATGAATGACGTTCTTTAGGAAAAATCAGTTACAGCACTTTCAAAGTTGTAGAACTCTCATACTTTTTCATTTTGATCCAACGAGGTTTCATGTCCATTTTAGGCCTCTAGTTCAGGTATGATATGTGTTTTGTTAAGTATACACAGAGTAAATCTGTGTATACTTAACAAATCTTCTTATAACCCGAACTAAGATGGTCCTAAAATTTTTAGCTTTAGAGAGGCTGTAACTTTTTTTCCCAAAGACCTAAGTCATTTTTGTTTTTTTCTTCGTTATTATTTTTTATTTTAATTTTTTTTTTTTAATTAGAAAAGCCTATGGGAAATTTCAAACTTTGAGAGGCTGTAAATTTTTTTTCTCTAAAGATGTCTACTTTTTTTTTTATTCATTATTTTTTTTTAAAGAGTATCCTGTGATTATAAAAAATTGTAGTGAAAATGTTTTGCGCTACTAATCAATTTTTTTATAAGCCAGCCTATAGAAAAATTTAACTTTTCTATTCTATTTTCTATTTAGAAGACTTGTCCTTAGTGTTTTGGTAATAGTAGGTGCAGAGGAAGGTGTCATCCAATTTTTTTATAAAAATCACAGGATATACTCTTAAAAAAATATAATGAAGAAATAATGAAACAAAAATTCATTGCTCTCTTTAGGGAATATTTACAGCCCTTCAAAGATATACTTAAACTCCCATAGCGACCACTTTTCATGTTTATCCATCAAAGTTTGCGTCTCATTTCAGGCCCTCTAAGCTTTAACGTCTATGGATATTTTGCTGGATATACACACGAGAAAAATCTATGGTATACTTAACAAATCTTATCTTTACCCAGAACTAAGGTGTGTTAATTTTTGCTCTTCCAATTTTACTAATATAATTTGTGTTTGTATTTGAAAGTGAATTTAGTAAACAAATTAGTGTTGTTTATCTAATTACACTACTGTTGTATATAATACTACAGTCATAAAATTGCTTATTATTAATTTTATATAATTTAAATATTGCTGGCCTAACCCTAGGCTTAACATAGTAAAAGATTTACTGTCTTTTCTGTCGTCTGGGTTTATTTTGGACTTCTTAAAATAGACACTCTGTATCTAATACAGTCTTTATTAATTGTTACTTAATTTAGTGATAATTTAATTAAATTAGGTTTTCCAGTCACAGACTACAGTTAAGCCTACCTTATACTTTTATATCTATCCACTGGCCTAGGCTAAGCTAAATTTAGGCTTTTTTATTAAATTTTTTAACCTATTTTAAAGAGATTAGCTTTTATCTTTTAGCTTTTAGTGCATATTCAAATGTAGCTTTGGTAAAAATAATAGGTACAGGTTAGTAAGCTAATGATAATTTAAAGTATGGTATGCTCTGTGTGGTAACTGTGGGACTGTGAGAGGTGAATATGTGGATAGCTTGCTGCCTGTTTGTGTTTTGAATGCAGAGATTGTGTTGTTAAGGAAGGAGATTGCAAAAGCTGAGTGAAGATATGCATGGATTAAAAGAAGAAGTATTTGAGTTGAGAAAGGAGTGAAGTGTTAGAAAAAAGGTTAGTAGGGATGTGGAGAGAGGAGGGAGCGGGACCTAGGGTTAGACAGGAATAGTGATTCCTTGGCAGGAAGCTGAGAGGGAAAAGGATAAAGTAGTTGATATTAGGTCTGCAGATGAATAGTTGTAGAAATTAGAAATTATAATTTAAAGATGAGGATCTCGAAATTCAGTCAGGCTGTGACCTGCAGTAACAGGTTCGACGTCTTCCAGTATTGGGGGATCAGAGAGTGCCGCAATGGGTTAATGTGAGTTCTAAAGGGAAAGACTGAAGGCATGCTAATCTGAGACTCTATGACACGATACTAGATAGGACCTTTCATAGAATTATAAAAAGAAACGTTTGAGAGTATGTTATCCAGGTGCCAGAGTGGATGATATCGTGGATAGATAGATAGAGAGATTGATTCCTACAAATGTTGATTCGATAGTGATTGTGCATGTGGGTAACAAAATGATATAGGACATAAGGTCAAAGAAATTAATAGCGATTAATAGGAGATGATTTCATAAGATGAAAGCTACGTGGAGAAGAGCATTGATTCTGGGATTTTACCTAGGTTAAGTGCAGGTCACGGAATGGGGGGGAGCAGGGCTTTAGGTGTAAATGAAAGGTTTAGGAAATTATGTTTTGTTCAGAAAATATTAGGTTTTTTGGATTTGGGAGAGAATTTCTGGATAAATCTTTTTGCAGTAGACAGAGTTCACTTGAGTCGTAAGTGTTGGATTTCAGTACAGTGGAGACTTCTTACAAAAAAAAAAAATATAAGATTGGGGGTGGTGGGCTAAATCTAGATAAAATAATAGCAATGGTAAACATTATAGTGGGGAGATAAAATAAAGCTAGTGTTTATTACAGGTTCAAAATAATATTGATGAAATATTAATAACAGCATTTCTAGTATCAAATGTTTTTACACAAATGCTCATATAGCCTTAGAAATAAAAAGGATGAGCTGATTAGCTATACCTAAATGAGAATCTAGACATTATTGGCATACTGAGGCATGGGTTATTGAAGAATTATATGGAGACTCCTTTCAGAAATATGAAATAGACGGATATTCACTTTATTATACCAGCGTAGAGGAAGAAGGGTGGTGGTGTGGGCGCTTTATGCTAACAGCAATATTCAATCTGTATTAATGTATGACTTTAAAAATTGAATCAATGATATGAATCGGTGATGGGTGATATTCTTATAGACAATAAAATCATGTAGAATATGGGCGCAATTTTATAGACCTCCTGGCCAGAGTCAAGAATTAGACGCGGAAATTGTGAAAGAATTAGAGACAGCATGCAACAGTAAAGAAAAAGGTATAGTGATAATGGGTGTTAATTTTTCGGGCATTCATTGGGATTCTTTGTCTAAAATGGACCATAGTAGTTCTGCATTCATAATTTATACTAGATAACTTTGACCCAGATGGTCCAAGAACCCACAAGATACGATGCACTACTAGACTTAATATTAGACTAACGATGAAGTGAGGGTGAAATTAGAGTTGAGAAGATTTTAGGACTGTGACCATTAATATATTGATATATTGATATATATATCTGGGCATAAATTGCAAGTTAATAAGGAAAAGAATTTAGATTTCCGAAATATGGCGATTTACCAAATTTCGAGACATGGCTAGTTTAATTGACTGGGATAAAGAGTTTAAAGGACCAAACTGTTTGATCATGTGGGAACATTTAAGCAAATTTTAATGAATATCAGTCAGTATGTTTTAAAGATTAAACCCTTTAGGGTGGCAAAGAGAAAACCTGTTTTGGTGGAATAGAGAGATAAGAGAGAAAATTAGTGAAAAGCGTAGATGTTTTAAAATATTCAAGGTTAGTAATAGGGAAGATGATTTAGAAAAATTATAGGAAAATAGATATGAACTTAACCAATCAATTAAGAAAGGAAAAGGGAGAGCAGAAAAACTTAATTAGCAGAATGTATAAGAATCTGAAGAAGTTTTTTTAGCTTTTAAAATTTAAAAGTTAAATTAGGAACAACTTGGTCCAATTAAAATTGGGGAAAATTTAGTGAGTTCAGATAAGGAATGGTCAACTTTAATCATGTTTAATTTTGCTTCAGAATTACTGAGGAAAGATTAGATATAGTTTGGAGACTAAAGTTCTTGTATGTATGTAACAAATAGATTAACCAAAGAATTTGAATTTGATGTAAAAGATTATTAAACGTTTATTAGATCATCTTGAACCCAAAGTAAAGCTGCAGCCTGAGGTATATATGGTAGATTCTAAAAGAGGTAGTACCAGCATGCACAAAGGCACTGTATTTTGATTTAAGCGAATCTATAACATCTTGTGAGGTACCAGATGGACTGGAAAATGGCATATGTTGTGCCTATTTATTAAGAAAGGTAGTAAGAAGATTTGGGAAAGTATAGGCCAGGTTTGCTTAACATCTCTGGTTGTAAAGGTTTGGAAAGATTACTGAAAGTCATATAGAGAAATATTTTAGAGATAACAAAGGTATGTTGTATGACTCCCAGCACGGTTTCAGAAAGGTAGGTCATGTTCAGACAAACCTTTTAGATTTTTGTTTATACATTACTGACTGCATGACCGAGGAGATCCAGTGATATTGAATATTTAGACTTTAGTAAAGCTTTTTGATAAGGTTTCCAACCCATAAGGCTGATGAAAAAGTGTATTGCAATGTGGTATAGTGGGTGGTACATGGTTGGATTAAAAGAGTGGTGCGAAATAGAAACAGTGTGTACAACTAAATGGGAATAAAACCATCATGGGAATAGTGAAGAGTGGTGTCCATAGGGTTCCCCAGTTACGCTGGGGCCACATATTGCCTCAATATATATTAAGATGATCTAGACAGGGACTTTAAATGCAAGGTTCTAAGTTTGCAGATAATACTTAAAGTGGCCACCTCAGTTAGGAATAGTGAGGGATGCATAAAGATTCAAATGATCTTGATAAACTTTCTTGGGTGGGGCAGATAAGTGGCAAATGAATTTTATAGTAAAAAAGTGCTCAAGGATCTTCTAGGATATGCCAACTTAAAGTTTTAATTCAAATATGAATGCGGATTGGCTTGAGTCTGTGGACCAAGAAAAAGATTTGGTGTGATTACAAGCAGTAAATTTGAAAGTAGCTATCAGTGTGTGGAAGCTAGAAATAAAGCTAATAAGACCTCCTGGGCATAAGCAGACGTGTTTGGTTAGTGACCACCTGACACTGCACAGTAATAAGTAAACGTGTATGGTAAGTGACCCCTGACACTGCCCTTAGTCAGCAGAGATATTGTGCACCGTCCTGGGCCCCATTATTTAAGAAATGACTTAGATAATGCTAGAGAGAGTTGCCAACATAGAGAACAAGGATGATTTCTGGGTTTGAGGTAAGAGCTATGAGGAGAGGCTGAGAGTTAGGAATGTGTTTTGTAGAAAGGCGTATTTCTCAGAGGGGACATGATACACGTCTACAAAATATTTACTCTCTTGATAATACAGAGACCAATTAATTCTTCATAGTACAGCATGGACAGGTGACCAGGGGGCATAATTTAAAGAAAATTAGAAAACAAGCATGCCATCTTGATATAGAAAGCATTGCATTCAGTAATAGGGTTGTTAATTTTGGAATGTCTGCCAGAGGAGGTTGGTGAGTGTGACTCGATTTGCAACATTAAGAAAGGGTTAGATTCGTTAATGGATGGGTTGGGTATCATATAAAGATATTGAGAGCCCAACATTGGGGCGGGTTTTAGTTATAGTAGTTATTAATGTTAGATGGCATGTGTGACCATAACTTAGTTATAAGTTATATGTGGTTGGTTTGGGTATCATATTTATATATCATTAATTTTGACTAAGCCAAATTGAAGGATGTTGTAGTACAAACAGAATTTGACAAGCCCTAGGGTGCTTTATTGGATTTGCATGAGCATGTTTGGGTAGTGTGTTGACTGGACAGTCTCGATAGGCCCATGTGAGCTTTTTACTTCTCTATATTACTTAATGTCTTTTAAAACTAGGAGTCTAGTATGGCCCTAAAATGGAGCATGAATACCCTACTAAAAAAAAAAAAAAATGTATTTTTTTATTAAGGAAGCCTATGCGAAAATTTAAACTTTGAGGAGGCTGTAATTTTTTTCTCCAACATATCAGTCTTTTTATTCTTTTCTATTCCTTCATTATTATTTTGTGGTTATCCTGGTGATTTTCATAAAATATATATATATATATATATATATATATATATATATATATATATATATATATTAGTATATATATATATAGATATATATATATATATATATATTATATATATATATATATATAATATATATATATATATATATATATATATATATATATATATATATATATATATATATTACAGCAAAATGGAAGAAATTATCACATGTGAGGTTTGCTATTCAGAATTCAACTATTTTCAAACAAAACCCAAAATTCTTCATTGTGGACATTCGTTTTGTTCTTCTTGCCTTAAGAATGTCTTCGTAAATGGTTTAACATATAGTTATGAAAGCGATAAATATCTAACACACTCTCCTAGCACTTAAGATATTATATATATATATATATATATATTATATATATATATTATATATTATTATACTATATATATATATATATATATATATATATATATATATATATATATATATATATAGAATTAATATAATTATATATGATTACGATATTATATATATATATATTATGGAACATGTTTTAGTGGTTGACTCAGTTTTATTAGGGTTAGGTTAATTTGGGTTAAGTTTGTTAGGTTTAGGTTCAGGTTAAGTTAGGTTAGCAGTTAAGTTTAGTTTAGTTAGTGTTAGTCCAAATTTAATGTATTTACCCTAAAATTATTAAATAACGATACATTAATTATTTGATTTTTGCTCCTGGAGTCAAACCACTTATAAATAGCCATATATTATATATATTATTATGATATATATATATATATATATTATATATATATATATATATATAGTGAATATAGTACTATATTATATATATATATATTAGATATATAATATATTAATATATATATATACCGTTATATGGTATAATATATATATATATAATATATATATCTATATATATATATATTATATAGTATATATATATATATATATATATGATATATATATTTATATATATTATATATATATATACTATATATATATATAAATATATATATATATTATATATATATAATATATTAACCTTCCCCTCCCCTTAAAAATGCAGAGGGATATGATGATGCAATGGGCAAATTAGTTATTGATCAATTCAGGATATAAAGTATGTGTGCTCTATATTGCACTCAGAATTAATAATAATAATAATTATTATTATTATTTATTATTATTATTATTATTATTATTCATTATTATTGTATTATTATTATTATTATTATTTTAGAATAATAAGAAATTTGAACTTGGACACTTTATTTAAAAAGAGAATTCTTCCAGGACCTACATTTTTACCTGATATATGTGGTAAAATTAGCCTGAGGGTGTAGGGATTAAAAATACCTCTTCTTCGTTGGTACCTCACTTCACTCAGTTTATTTATCAATATTTTAAAACTTAGCAAATATAAATCTTATGAAGTTTATGCTATATAGAAAGCCCATTAATAGGCTATTCCTACAGATCATGTGGACCGTTAGTCTTAATTTAATTTTGTTTTAGTTACATTAAAGTTTTTTTTTTAGGGCCAACATTTCAAGCATAAAATTTTTCAATTTTCCCCCCAACTTTTTTAGCCATTTTTTAAAACCTTAAAATTTGTTTTGAATATCATTCATATTAGAAGAATCTATATGGAAAAAGCTTTAAATTTGGTTATTAAAATTTATATTTGGATGTTGAACATTTTTAAAAGTTTTTAGAAATTATTTGGTA
>JABUQX010058399.1:32500-45837 GCA_015478945.1 Trachelipus rathkii | reverse complement strand
CAAATATATAATTATATTTAATTAAATATGATATTATAAGGCTATAGTATAGAGTTTATTGAGAATTTTTGATGATAGAGTTTCAAAGAAAAAAGAGCAAAATTATAAATTCAAAAGCATTTTTGAAATGAGTCTGATGTAAATTAAATAATTTGATCATTAGTGCTTGTGTACCATTGCAAAAGTGGTACATGAATCATACATGATTCATGATCAAGATCTTAAAATTAATTTTATTAAGTAACAGTGGAGATAATTAATGATGGTATATATTCTAGGTGGATATATGAGAACCGCGGGTTAGACTCTGTTATACATAAGACTAAACGATATATGTATGAGTATCGATTTACAGGAGATGGGATAAATATTTTAAGTGGGGTTTGGGTAAATTAGACCGTAAAGAACTTAAAAATTACTGTGTATGCTATAATATTATTAAAAAAGAGATAAAATGGAGAAGAGGTGATGACATAATAGAGAAATAACAATGTTGGAAAAAATCACCAATTAAAAATTAATATTTGAATGGGGATAGTTGGTTTCATAATACAAGATCATAGTAGACAAAACTTTGTCGCCAGTGCGGAATAGAATAAGATAGTACAAGTGGCGGCTCGTCACATAGGGCTCTAAGGGCTGCAGCCCCTCCAAACAAATTAAAAACTGGCGTAGGATGTTGATAGAAATGTGAAATTTTTGTCAAAGAAAAGTGATTCTGAATTTTTTTCTTTAACAATTTAATACATAAAAAATTAGTAATTCAATTAACGAAATGACTATATAGGAAGTCCTTTTTTTCCATTTTCAAACTCTGCGTACGATGGTTTTTTCAATATATTATTGTTAATATAAATAGAATTTGCTTCTATTTTTGCCGCACATTAAAAAAAGCACTTTATAAAGTTCTCTTTAAAAAAATAAGACGGCCATATTAAAGAAGCACTGAGGGGTTTTCAATAGTGATACTACTATTTTATAGTGTTGCCCAAGCGAGTCTTTGTCTTTTCTTATTTCATTAGCAACAATTCCGCCGTTCTTTCTCATATAAAATTAAGGTTGCTAGATCTGTCCGCGTAATGTCCTTCTTTTCCTTGTGCATAGAGACACTAAAGTCAGTTTATTCGCATCTTACGGGGGGTAGAGTTGTGTTTATATTTTTGGTGCGAGAAATAACATATTGGAAAATTATATAACCATGAAAAAATTATTGGTTGTGATATATTATAACTATATATACGTATATTATATATATAGTCCTATATATAGTATATATATAGTATATATATATAATAATGATAGTGATAATTATGATAAATTATAAGCATATATACAAGGTATATATATATGATATATATAATATTATATGAATATATTATGATAACATTAATAGATTGATAATATATATTTATAGAGAGGAAAGAGAGAGAGTCCTCTCTCTTTCTCTGCTTAAAAAACAGAAAAAAGGAGACAGGATAGTTGAGAGGAGAGAGAGAGAGAGGAGAGAGAGAGAGAGAGAGAGAGAGAGAGAGAGAGAGAGATAGAGAGAGAGGAGAGAGAAGGAGAGGAGAGAGAGAGACGAGAGAGACGAGAGAGAGAGAGAGAGAGAGAGAGAGAGAGAGAGGAGACGAGAAGAGAGAGAGAGAGAGAGAAGAGAGAGAGAGAGAGAGAGTCGAAGCAGAGGAGAGAGAAGAGACATGAAGGCGGGCGAGAGGAGAGGGAGAGAGAGAGAGAAGAGAGAGAGAGAGAGAGAGAGATGCAAGAGAGAGAGAGCAGAGAGAGAAAAGAAGAGAAGAGGAGAGAGAGAGAGAGAAGAGAGAAGAACCAAAGAGTCCTAGAATAAGCAGGGCAAAATGACACTGTTTTCGTACTTTTTAAAATTTCCTCGACACCACTCCAATACAATTTTATTTTATTTCTCTTTTGCTTTACAGAATGTGTTCGTTTGAAATGCATGCAATCGATATTAAACAAAAAAAAAGTCCCTATAAATTATCCACAATTTCTCTAGAAAAAAAAGTGGTCATATTACGTTTGAGCGTAATCATATCAGATACTGATATTTTAGAAAAGATATCGATTTTAATAATATTTCCCTTTTAATTATAGAATATGTTAAGAATGCATGCGGATATTCAAAAAAAAACAAAAGAGGTTGCAATTATCGCACACTTCACACCCCAGTAATAGTGAAAAAATATTTTACCTCAATTTTTGTATAAAATATAATTATTATATATATACTAGTATAATAAACAATTAGACTAGTTATAATGTCTATAATATATTATAATAATGATATAATAATAAACTAAACTATACTATAATATATATAAGTATAGTATTATATATATACTATATATATACTAGCCCCAATATGCTATAGCCCCCATATATATATACAAGCGAGACTCTGAGCATATAGTTAATACTTATATACATATTATAATATAAGTATATAATATATTAATACTCATTAGGTAGTAAAAAAATGGTGTAATGGCAGCCCGGCCGTAACTCCATGCCATAGTTTATTCACAACCCCGACCGCAAGGCGGACACCGGAAGCCAGCGGATACATGGTTAGCGATTTATAGTGATTGACTGAAGAGCGAGGTTATGCGGCGAATTCCGAGGCGCAGTTCAATTGTCAACGACAGGTGTGATGAGAGGCGAATTTAGTAGATCGTAAAGTGATCCGGGTGTATCATGGTTAGATCAAGGCTGTTAATTAGGCTGATCTAGAAGATACAGAAGCGGAGAAAGTACAAGTAAGGGAGAAGTGGAGTACAATAACAACACCTGAAATTTAAGTAAGATAAAAAGATTGAATTATGTTGATAATGTATTGGAAAATATACTGGAGATGAACGGTGATGAGACAATGGAACCCATAGGAAGTGTTGTGAAGGAAGCGGCGAGGGAAACCCTAGGCATTAAATGGATGGAGGAGTGAGAAAGAAGAATACACCTTGGTGCAATGAATGAACAGGTAAAAAATGCTGTGAGACAAAAGATGGTAGCAGATGGCATTGAGAAGATGCTTAAAAACAGAAGTAAGTAGCCCTATCTGTTTGAACAACCCAATAGAGATCAGATATCTTGTGGAAGCAAGAATTGAATCCGCACAGATGAAAGAGGAGCAGAGGTATGAAGGTTGTTGTGGTGCTATTAGAAGATTCTTAATGGATGAATAACTAAGAGGAACAGCCGAACAGCCAAAGATTTTAATTGGCAAAGAAGTACTCCCACACGGGCAAGCCAAAGAAGGACAGGAGTATGTAATTCAAAGATAGAATGGAGAAAACCATTGGGTAAGTGCCCGGAGGAAAAAACCAAAGGTGGATAGAGTATTTAATGAGTTGCTGAATGTGGAGGTGCATTCGGAAGAGGAAGAGGAGAGAGGAGGAGGAGGTAATAGCGGAGGAGGAATTTGAAGAGGCGTTAGGGAAAATGAAGAGCGAAAAGACTTCCTGGTGAAGACGTGGGACTACGATTACGAGTGTTCTGCAAGGAAAGGGAGGAGAGGTAGCTGAAAGCCTTGATGCTGGGATTTCTGAACAGGTGTTGAGTGGAGAGTAGAGTGCCGGAATGTTGGGGAAGGTTCAAGTAAATAGTTCCATTATAAAGGTAAAGGGGACGACAGCGAGATTGTAAAACATTACAGAAGCATCTCCTGAATGGCGAGAGAAGAAGAACAATCGAACCATTAATTTTCAGAAAGAAAAATTTAAGAATCAAAAAATGAGCCGAGATTAGTGAAGAGCAGCATGGGTATAGAGGTGGCAGAATCACTACAGATTTAATTGCTCGCATTGAAAATGATACAGGAAAAACATGGGAATAGAAGTTACGAAGGCATTATTGCCCATTCATGACTTCGAAGAAAAATTTGATTACTGTACCCAGGGAGAAGCTGTGTAGAGTTGTCTGGAGAGGGATTATGAAGTTTGAGGCAGACTGATAAAAGCAATAAGAAGTACATACCGTGAATAGCATAAGTAGGTAAGAACAGAAAATAAAAACGAGGAATGGTTTGAGGTAAAAACTGTTATAGTGTATTTGGACACAGTCGCAGAATACTGTTTATAGCGTATGTTGGGCACAGTCATAAGAGGTGTAAAAGGAGAGTTTAAGGAGAATTGACGGAGACATCAATGGTAACTAGCAGATTTTTGATTTCGGGGCGTTGTGGAACTGGAAGATGTAAAGCAGTTTTTGAGGCAAAAGAGTGCTTGTACTTCGCAAAAACTAAGCAGAAAGCTGGAATCAAATATGCTGTGGCAAAACAGACACAGATAGATAATAAGTAGAGTAGAGAGGGACGGAGGAGGATATTAGTGGGAAGGGTAGACGGTAAGAGATTACAAATTTGGACATAGTACTAATACCGTAGGGGAAGCAATCATTTTGGAAGGTCAGCAGGGGGGTGATGCAAGAAAATACGAGTAGGATTGAGACGTATGGCAGGAGACCTGTAAGGCAAGTATATAAAGAAAGAAATATCTTGAAAGCTATAATATATGAGCAAAGAGATTAGAAGAAAGAGATGAAGACAGCAATACACGAGAGAGTGTTGACACCAATACTGTTGTATGGGGGGGGGGAGACATGGAGCATGACAGGGAGGAGAGGAGAGTAGAAAGATTCAGACAGCGGGATGATGGTGTTTGAGGACCGGGTGATTGGTAAGAACGAGAAATAGACCAGAGTGAGAAACGAGACGTGAGGGAGCGCGTGGGTGTGAAACCCACTGTGAATAAAGTGGACGCAGCAAGACTAAGATGGTGGGCACACCTGAAGAGGATGCGGGAGAGAGAGAGAGAGAGAGTGTCTGTAGGAGGTGTGAGGTGGAGACCGGAGGGAGCGAGGCCGAGAGAAGACCGCTGAATGAGATAGGAGCGACACGTGGAAGATTTCATTTACGGAGGACACCGAGGATGCTGCAATGATGACTGAATGGCGGCATGGGATGTGAATGGAACAGTAAGAACAAGTAACGATGAACCGGAGGGTTGGCCCCCCCACTAGACCAGGCTCGGTGAGCCTGCACTGGGAGCAGGGATGTTAAGATTGTAAAAGGCGATGTAAGCTAATAATAATAATAATGAATATAATAATGAATATAATATAATAATAATCAATATAATAAATAATTATAATATATAATAATAATAATAATCAATATAAGTATAATATGAATAATAATCATAAATACATTAAAAGAAAGAGACAATATTTTTATAATTATAATTATCACTATGCAATCATAATGAATATAATAAAATAATGAATAACTAACTGATAATCAAGTAAGTAATAATATAAGAATCAATAATAATAAATAATAATAATGATAATATAATAAATCAATATAATAATTAATGAGAACATAATAAGATTAATAACGTGCTAGATTTCTACGGTAAAGGTTAAAATCGCTAAGATTAGGTCTTTGTTATTTTTTTATAAATAATTTACATATAATGATCATAATTTTTATTTTTTTTAGCAAAAGAGTTGGTAGTTTTCGGTTTTGATGTCTTGTGTCATTGAGTTGTAAAGTTTAGCTGCTTTGTAGCTGATGCTTTGAGTGGGTCTTTTTAAAGTCTAGCAAGAAGGCGTTTCCATGTAAGTATTATTTCTAGTGTTTGTTTATGAATTGTGCTCGCGGCCTTGCTAGGCTTTCATGTGATGAAAATTTGCTAGGTCAGAAGTCGCAATGCCATTGTTTATGGGGGCTAAGTTTTATAATAAATAATAAGTAATTTCGGCATTTATTTTGAGTGATAAATAGGAATTTTGATGCTTTTTCAAGCCTGCTAAAATAATTTCTTTCTACAGAAGAAATGTTTCTTTAATATTATTCTGGAATAAAATAAAAAACTATAAACTATCTATCAGTAGTCTTTATTTGATTCCGAATAATACTTAAAGAAAATTTCTTCTGAGAAAGAGATACTTTCAGGAGGCTTGAAAAAGCATCAAAATCATCATCAAAATAATAATATTATAATATATAATAATATAAATAAGTCATTAATAATAATATAAAATATAATAGTAATATAAATACTCACATAATAAATAATAAATTCATTAAACTTATTAATTACAATACTGAAATTTGTGACTAGGTTGTGCAAACTCTCTTAACAACAGGTATAGATGTTTTCTTATCGTAATATATACTAAATATATAATAGCTACTATAATAGTGTATATAATATATATTATATATATTATATATATATATATAATAGTAGATATATATTATATTACTTATATTACTATATATAGATATATATTATACTTTTTTTACTTTTCACCAACCTACCCCACCCACCCCTTTTCGAGATCAGACAGAGGCGCATACAGCGTCCAAATACCCGCCACTGCAACCGGCCTGCTCCAGAGATCTTCTAGTGTTGAAATGTTCCAGATTGCTCTGGACTGAGTTTTAGATAGACAGGAGAGTATAATGTGTTATGTGTTTTCCGGGACGCTCAGAGTTTGGACAGATATTTGTAGTGGTTTGGTGTAAGGTGAACTGTGTTTTGTAGTATTGTAAGTCTGGGTGGTGGCCGCTAGTTTTAGATAGGGAGTTTAATTCTGGTGATATTTCTGGTTGATGTTTGTTTAAAATGGTTGTTTGGTAGTCTGCGGTCTTAGGTAGTTTTCTGGTTAATCGTCGGTGAAATTTGTATGATGTGTCTGTCTGGTGACGGTGAATGTTGTTCAGAGTTTATTTGTAATATATAGCTGGTGAAGAAGGTGGTTGTTTGAGTCTGTGGTTGGTGGGGATGGAGAGGGCTATGTGGCATGGATGTCATGGTGTTTGGGTTTTGGCAAAGAATTATGTGCTTATCATGTCCAGGTGTAATGTCTATAGGTAGATCATTCTTGTTTTCTTCGTGTAAGGTGTTTGTTGTGGTGTAGGTTGATGACACTACCAGTATTATGATTCGTAGGTGGTTTGTTTTGTGTTTTGGTTTGCGAGTTTTCTTTATGTTGGTTTTTAGTTCATTAATGGGTTCCAAGTTTTTAGAGGCATAGTTTAGAGTCGGACGAATGTATTGTTTGTATATGGCGGTGGATGTTTGTTTGTTGTTTGTGAGGTCCGTAACGGTGATGGTTCTTAATATGTTTAGTTTCTTGTTTGCTGATGAAATTATGTTGTCTGTGTGTTTTGTAAAGGTGAGATGAGTGTCAAATGTTACTCCGAGGATTTTTGGAGTTTTGTTAAGAGATATGGCAATGCTGTTTAAGTAGATTAGGGGTGTGTGATGTCAAGTTGGCGGTCGGTGATGATTAATGTGATTGATGATTTGTTTGGTGAGGCGGACGTTCTGTTTTCTGTAACCCAGTTTGAAGTTGATTAATGTATTGTTGCGTCAGGCTCATGGCAGTGTTTAGGTTCTGGTGTGTAGTGGCTGTAGTAATAGTACGAGTAGGTTGTTATGTTTATGTAGTCTGTTTGTGGTTGTGGGAGGTCCGCTGTGAAAAGGTTTAATAATGTGGGGATAGGATTGCGCCTTGGGGTACTCCGTTGTTGATGTTAACTGTTCGGGATTTTTTGTTGTTTGTTTGTATTTGTGCTGTTCTTCCTGATAGGAAATTGGAAATTCATTTCTTTAGGTTAATGGGGGTATTTGATTTTGTTATTTTGTAGTATTTAAATTATGTTTTGAGTTACTTGTTGTCAAGGCTTTGTAATGTTCGATTGCTATGATTATTGTTTTGTAAGTGGGTTTTGAGTTTAGACCATTGATTGTGGGTTGAATGAAGTTTATGAGTGCGGCTGTGGTTGAATGGTTTGTTTGAAGCCATGTTGGAATTTGTGTTTGGTGAAGTGTGGAGTTATTTTGTTTGATATGTTTTTTTCTGGTAGTTTGCATAGTGTTGATAATAGAGAATTGGGACGATATGATGAGGGGTCATCGGTTTTTTTTTCCTGGTTTTAGTTTGGGTATAAGGATAGCTTTTTCAAGATAGGGGGAATGAAATTTAAGCTGGTGGAACTGTTATATATTTGTGCTAATTGAGCTAAAGCTGTGTTCCATAGGTGTTTGAGGTGTTTGTTTGCAATGTTGTCTGGACTAGTTGCAGGTGAGTTTCTAAGTGTCTTTGTTATATTTTCTAAGTGTTGTGGTTATATCTATTGTTGGCTCATGGTTGAATTTTATTTTCTTGAGAGCTTTGATGATTTTCCTGTTTTGAGGGTGTGGGTTTTTGACTCTGCTTTGCGAAGTGAGTTGCAAGAATATATATATATATATATATATATATATATATATATATATATATTATATTATATATATATATATATATATATATATAGTATATATATATATATATATATATATATATATATATATATATATATATATATATATATATATATATATATAAATATATATATATATATTATATAAATATATATATATATATATATTATTACGTTGGGCGTAATGAAAGATGAAGAGGCTTAAATCAGAAAGGCTGGGTCAATAATATAACATCGGTCATATGTCGGAATCTTGTACCATTCGAGGCAAAGGTAACACAGAGTATTCTAAGAGCACAAAACGCGTTTAAAGAAATCAGTGGTGCTCGTTGAACAGTTTATAAAAAGTCTTTTGCGAATAAACTTGATAAGATAAGTGGTTTGGACACTAAAAAAGGAGAGATTCTAAATGCTTCTTGAGGCGAAGATGGCGAATTTCGTTGTCCAATAGAAGCAAGATTTTAGGGTCACTGAGAGGTAGGACGATAATTACTAAAAAGTGAAGAAAGAGCAAGTAATATAGCTCCCCCTAACAGCGGAGCTCGAGAGGGATTAAGGTGAAAGTCCGCATTGGAGCGGGAATGCTGCGGAAGCATGTGCGGTAGAGGCTGTTGAGGAGCGTTGTGAGGGCTGCTGAGGAGCCGTAAGCGATGCGTGAGCTGTGCGTGGAGCGACAGCCGGAGCTGGAGCGTAAGCTGTGCGTTGAGCGACAGCCGGAGCTGGAGGCGGAGCGTAAGCTGTGCGTTGAGCGACAGCCGGAGCTGGAGGCGGAGCGTAAGCTGTGCGTTGAGCGACAGCCGGAGCTGGAGGCGGAGCGTAAGCTGTGCGTTGAGCGACAGCCGGAGCTGGGGATGGAGCCGGAGGCAGTGGATTTATCGTATTCACATAATGTCGTTAGGCGGAATTGAAGGTGCAGTTGAGACGCAGGTTTGTCCATTTAGATCGATTTTTTATATATATTGCTTACTTACGCTAGGTGTTTCCCTGTCTGGAGCAGGCTGTTGTGATATTACGTTCATATTTTCAGTATTTGCAGCGTCAGGAGGGGACATGTTTTGTAATTTTAATAAATGCGATTGTAAAAAAAATTTTGAAAAAAATATTACGAAACAAAAAATAATATGCTTAAGATGCGATTTGCACACGCTAAATATGATATAAAATGTGGTCAGAGACCAAATAATAGACTAAATACTACAAAAAGGTATACAATGGATGACAAAAATATATGTTAGGCCGCTTTTATGGGCCGAAATGATTTAAAAATAAATAATTGAAATTGGTAATTTGGGCCAGAAATGGGCCTGATAATATTTCAAAAAAAAATTTTTTTTTTTAAATTTGTTCAGTAAAATACATTAATAATTTTTTTAATATTATGGAATTAAGCTTCTAGATGTGGATCCGTGTGTCCTTTGTTGTAGAGATGCCGGGATAGACGACGGCAAAATTCCAGGGGCCTCACAACGAAGGGTCACCAATATTACGTTGGGCGTAATAAAAGATGAAGAAGGCTTAAATCAGAAAGGCTGGGTCAATAATACAACATCGGTCATATGTCGGAATCTTGTACCATTCGAGGCAAAGGTAACACAGAGTATTCTAAGAGCACAAAACGCGTTTAAAGAAATCAGTGGTGCTCGTTGAACAGTTTATAAAAAGTCTTTTGCGAATAAACTTGATAAGATAAGTGGTTTGGACACTAAAAAAGGAGAGATTCTAAATGCTTCTTGAGGCGAAGATGGCGAATTCGTTGTCCAATAGGAAGCAAGATTTTAGGTCACGTGAGAGGTAGGACGATAATACTGAAAAGGAAGAAAGAGAAGGTAATTAATATATATATATATATATATATATATATAATATATATATATATATATATATATAATATATATATATATTAATATATATTTATATATATATAATATATATATAATATATATTTCATCATTATTATTATCATCATCATCATCATTCATCATCATCACATCATCATCATCATCACCACCTTTCTCGACAAAGACTGGGGGGTAAGGTGCGTAACATGCACATGAAACAGAAAAGAAAGCCCAGCCTTATCGCCCCCTTTATACCTTTTAATGAGAACACGTCGCAGTCAAAAAATCGACTCCAGAGCTTCAAGAGACCGCGACGGACCCTCACTATGGCACCTCGTCAATGTAGGGTTCATCAATTGGCCCCTTCACAAACCCCGCCATTCATTCACTCCTATTATGCACCTTTTATCTCGCCTCTGCCAAACTCACATTTCTCTTCTCCTTTACTGAGTCAATTCACTTTTTCTTTGGTCTACCAGCCGGCGATTCCCAGCACACTCACCCCTATACATCCGCTAAACCAACCATCCTTTCCTCATGGCCAAACTATCTCAACGTACTTTCATTTATTCTCTCATTTACACCTTTCTTCACACCACACAGCTCTAATACGATCATTCCACATTTTATCAATTCTTCTCACACCCAACACGCCTCTAAGATTGTCTATCTGAACACATTGTACTTTAGATCTATACCTCTTATTCCAGACCATAGTTTCACTACTATACATTAACACAGGTAACAACATACCCTCAGGTAATACCCTAGCGCACTCAAGACAGTCCCTTTACATCAACCAAGGATTTAATTGCACCTGCCAACTTCCTGTCCTTCACAACTTTCATATTACACTTTACATCATCCGTTCCCTTTTCATCCAATATATATCCTAAATATTTAAACTCACACTTGTCCCAGCTTCTCACCATCTAACATAACTTCACACTGAGGACCGTCCTCACTTACAACCATAACCTTACTCTTATCTACGTTTACTTTCAAACCCCCCTTTTTACACACCCTTCCAAATCCCTCTACCAATCCTCTCAAACTCTCTTCAGATTCGCCACACAAAACCAAACCATCCGCATATAATAGGTAGGGCACCTTCCACTCGTTTCCATTCTCCATCATTCTAACACCATCTCCTGGCACCACCCCACCTCTAATTTTTTAATAACCCCATCCATATGCAAATTGAATATATATTATATATATAATATATATATATATATATATATATATATATATATATATATATATATTATATATATATATATATCATATATATATATTATAATATATATATATATATATATATATATATATAATATATATATATATCATGGAATATACTAACGAAATTCGTTTTATATATATATATATATTATATATCATATATATATTATATATTATTATATATATATATTATATATATATACTATATATTATATATATATAGATATATTATATATAATATATATATATATATATATATATATATATATATATAACGAATTTCGTTAGTTTATTCCTATGATGGATGCATTTAAAAAAAAATATTTGTCTTCCGAACTGCATGAAGCTTTTCCTTAAATATTTATGATGAAGGCGATTACGTCATGAATTTTTGTGACGTCATCGAAGCAGAATCTCTATCAACTTTAAAGAAAATCTCGGCAACAAGACGAGGCCTTCTCACTAATCGATATACTGTGGCGAGTGGCCTTAAAACAAGGTCAAGTTACTTGATATATGAAAATCTTCAAATTCAGGGCTTATAAATATCTCGATCAGAACTTGTTCATTTCACAAAGGCCTTTCTTTAATTATTTCTTTATTAACATTTTCACTGTATAATAACAAAAATAATAATAATAATAATAATAATAATAATAATAATAAAATAATAATAATAATATAATAATAATAATAATAATAATAATAATAATAATAATAATAATAATAATAATAATAATAATAATAATAATAATAATAATAATAATAATAATAATAATAATAATCATAATCATAATAATAATAATAATAATAATAATAATAATAATAATAATAATAATAATAATAATAATAATAATAATAATAATAATAATAATAATAATAATAATAATAATAATAATAATAATAATTGATCAGTTTTAGTAGATTTTTTTTTTATTTAAAAAAAAAAAATATTTTTACTGGCAACAAAATAACATTTATATTATATTTTAGAAAAAAATGAATGCATGGCGCATGATCATATGTCTACCGGAGGTTCCGCCCCGCGTACCCTAGACCCATGAGTGATGGAGAAATAATTTAATATTGTTTCAACATCATTAGACCTATAAATTTAAAAAAAAGACGCATCTGGCAGTAAATACGTCATTAATATGAAATTTGGGGACTATAATTTTTCCAGGTTCATTTTTCGATTTTTTTTTTTTTTACTCTTTCCTTTCTTTAACGATCAAGTCAAACGTTTCATATAAGTTTCATGAAAAGCCGATTAATTCATCTTTATCATCTTTAAAAACAATAATTTTGCAATCTAAAATTAATAAATATAATTATTTACAAAAGATCAAGTAAAAGAATTAACAAAAATCAGATATATTAAAAAGGAATAATAATAATAATAATAATAATAATAATAATAATAATAATAATAATAATAATAATAATAATAATAATAATAATAATAATAATAATAATAATAATAATAATAATAATAATAATTATTATTATTATTATTATTATTATTATTATTATTATTATTATTATTATTATTATTATTATTATTATTATTATTATTATTATTATTATTATTATTATTATTAGAGATGTGTAAAGTTTAATATTTAGTGAAAGAATGTGGTGATGGTGGTCGCTGAATTATTTTAGGCTAGCGAGATTTTATTTTGGAAAACTTTTCTCGTTTTCAAGTCTTTATAATCAGTTGAGGGATCTGTTCGCTTGGTGAAAGGCTCGGGTTCGATCCCTCGCGCGTACCCTAAGAGGCAACTACCTAGAGAGAACGCCTGATTGAATGGGGCAATGCCCATGAGGTACGAGTCTATTTTTTCTTTAATTTAATAAGATTATTTCTAAAATATCGATCGAAGTGCGGATCTTCCAAAGTTTTTCCAGACAAAATTTTCGTTATGCACAATTTCATATGCTTAATCGGCTCTCACTATATATATATA
>JABUQX010058399.1:25000-27500 GCA_015478945.1 Trachelipus rathkii | reverse complement strand
TATATATATTATATATTATATATATTAATATATTATATATATATATAATATATATAATATATATATATATAATATATAATTATATATATATTATATATATTATGTATAAAGAATAACTTATTTTTCTTATTAAAAATAATATTAATTTTATTTTATTAGCTATCGCCCCCCTCATTCGGCCCCCTTGATCTTAACGCCCACCTAATCGAATTCATCGCCCACAAGGGGGCGATATCGCCCAGTTGGGAACCACTTGCTTTAGGCGGAAACCTGGCGTCATTTACAAAACAATTAATAAATTCCAAATAGTAAGTACAAATCCAAAAAGCGAAAACTTTAACAATAAATAATATTCATTCGATATAATATATATATATATATATATATATATATATATATATATATATATATATATATATATATATATATATATAATATATATATATATATAAATATATATATATTTATATATATATATTTTTATAATATTTATATATATATTTATATATAAACTATATATATATATATAGGTCAGAGTGTCTAAAGCTGACATCATGTAACTCGAGAACGGCAGCACCTACAGTAAAACAAATTACATATTTGGAATCAGCGGGAAAATTTCTAAAAAAGATTTAAAAAAAAATTTTTTTTTTTTGGGGCTTTTTTTTTTGGAAAATTTAAATAAAAAAAATTTTTCCCCACCATTTAGGGGGCTCGAGCCGACGGGGGACAGAGGGGGGACGAAGTCCCCCGTCGTCCACCGGTAGGCCGAGAGACCCCGACTCCTGCCATCTTTACGGTTTACCCTATGGTATTCCTTTAGTTAAAGTAATACCAAAGTGTACAAAGGGAAGCAAAATTTATTCTTTTTTTTTTTTTTTAACTAAAGGAATACCATAGGGTAAACCGCAAAGATGGCAGGAGTCGGGGTCTCTCGGCCTCCCGGTGGACGACGGGGGGGACTTCGTTCCCCCCCTCTGTCCCTCCGTCGGCCCCCTAAATGAGTGAATTTTTTTTATTAAATAATTTCAAACGAATAAATGCAAAAAAAAAAATAAAAAAATAAATAAAAAAATAAAAAATATTAAAACCCCTCCTTAGAATTTTTCGCTGATTCCAAATATGTAATTTGTTTTACTGTAGGTGCTGCTGTTCTCGAGTTACATGATGTCAGCTTTAGGCACTCTGACCATATATATATATATATATATATATTATATATATATATATATATATTATTTTAATATATATAACATATATATATATATTATATATATATATATATATATATAATATAGTATATTTATATATATATATATATATATATATATGTATATATATATATACTCCTCTGTCCCAAAAGTAAGTTTACTGAATATCCCATGAACGACTGAGTAACGTAGCTCCTTCGTGACGTATACTAGTGGGTAGCTATTTACCTAGGCTACATATCCATACCAGTTTTAACCAGATTTATAAAGTCAGTCTTGCACTACATCTCTTTATGTATGGGCGTGTGTTCTCCTCGTTACGTTTTTGCACTACATCCTTTTGTTTATGGGCATGTTTTCTATCCTCGTTACGTTTTTGCGATGCAGGTAAATATTGAACAATGGTACGCTATCAAATTTGGTGAAACGTAACAAGTCTGCCCACTGAGACATTTGCTTTTTAAACGAAGCTTATGGGGATGCCACTCTTTCGAAAACTATGGTTTTTAAGTGGTACAAAGCTTTCAAAGAGGGCCGAGAAAATGTTGAAGACAACCCTCATTGTGGAAGACCAATCTCGTCAACAAACGATGAAAATGTGGAAGTTGTTAGAGCTGTGATGGAGAGAGACCGCCGGTTCAGTGTCAGAGTGATTGCAGAAGAAACTGGTGGATAAAAATGCAGCTCATAGAATTTTAACGAACCATTCACATGCGAAAAATTTGTGCAAACTGTGCCGAAAGACTTGTCTGTGGAGCACAAATTTGTCAAGATTTACTTGAAAGACTCGAAATAGAGCACAATTTTTGGGATAAAGTTATAACAGGCGATGAATCATGGGTTTTGAGTACGATCCTGAAACCAAACGGCAAAAGTGCAGAATGGCACACAAAAAAATTACTCCTCGTCCGAAGAAAGCACGTAAGAGCAAGTCCAAGGGTGAAAACACTGATTATTGTTTTTTTCGACAGCCGTGGTATTGTGCACAAGGAATTTGTACCTTCAGGACAGACAGTTAATCACGTCTTTAACAAAGATGTCTTGGAACGACTTCGAAAAAAATTCAGCGAATCAGAACAGACATTGCAGACGATTGGGTGCTGCACCACGATAACGCGCCATCTCACACTGCGCTCTCAATTATAGAATTTCTGGCGAAGAAAAACATTCAAGTACTTCCACATCCTTCCATACAGCCCAGATCTAGCTCCGTGCGATTTCTACCTCTTCCCTAAGTTGAAAATTTAAGTTAAGGGGTCATCATTTTGTGGACGATGGAAAACAAAAAA
>JABUQX010058399.1:2500-20000 GCA_015478945.1 Trachelipus rathkii | reverse complement strand
ATTATCCAGACACCTTACAACGCACCCTCATACATAACAATAACACTTCTTCACCCTCAGTAGGAGGAGTTTATTGTGTTCCCTGCATCGGTTGCGAACAATTTTATATAGGAGAAACTTTGAAAACCCTACATCTTCGTCTAAATCAACACAATAATGATATAAAAAGATGTAACCATATTAACGTACTATTCCGACATATAAATCAAACCCATACCATAATATTAACTGGAGAGATGCTGTATTTATATTCATTTCTAAATCAAAAGAACTAAACAGAATTATCGAAGCATACTTCATTAAAATAATTCCTAACTTTAATATATCTCCGGGCTTTTTTGATTTCGATAAAACAACAATAAATTACCTAAAATTTTCTATCAATAAAAAAGATGCTGACTTCTTATACGCCCACCAAGATACTCAAGCTCATTTAAGATCATAAAAAATAATTTTTTCTTGCTTTTGTTTTTCCTTCTCATTTTTTGATATAGTTTCATTGTTTTCTTCATACCAAACTGATGATTATCTTGTTCTTTGTGTTGCTCTGATGAGGTTAGCATGTAAATGAATGATTTAAAAAATATTACCTTAATATTATATATATATATAATGGTTTTAAATTGATAATATATATATATATATATATATATATATATATATATATATATATATATATATTATATTTTATATATTAATATATATATATATATATATATATATAGTATATATATATATATATTATATATGGTAACATCACAGAGGTGGACATTAGTTTTGAGTGAAGAAAAGGAAAATGAGAAACATCAAACGAAAGTTTTAAATAAAAAACTATATTAGGGGGTGAACGAAGAAGTATTGAAGGAATTAATTATTTTTGTCGATTCTTTTGTGACTTAGTTTTGTGCGCGTTTATTGACATATGGGAAAGAACGTTAAGCGGAGCAGTTACCAGATGTAGCTAATTTTAGAACAATCTATTTATGTATCATGAGAGGTTACCTGCGAAAAAATTTTTTTTTCCGAACCTCACCGTTCTTGTAAAAATAATAATATTGTCATGATTATATATAATAGTATATATATATATATATATTATATATATAATAATATATATTAAATATATATATATATTATATATTATAATATATTATATATATTACTATATATATATAACGGCTTAATATAGATAGAGTGACATTACCGGGTTACACTAAACCTTATCAAATTTGTCTTTTTATTATAATTAATCCTTTTTATTCAATTTATAAACAATATTCAAAAATAAAAAAAAGTTATAACAGTAACTCAAAATCAAACTAAAAAATGAAGTCTTTCATTTAGAGTCTGTAATATGTGATATGCTTCTTTTTTAATGTACTACATACTTAATTTCTGAGTCTCAAAAAAGTGTATTTGTCATAACAGAATCTTACGTATATATCTCATAAATCGATTAGCACTAACGAGCTTAAATCTCGAGTCTCTATATGCTCGTATAAATGAGTAAAGATAAATCAACTTGTTGGTGTGATAGACTCTTATACTGCCTACAAATACTCGACAGGACTATGATATATATGGTATTTTAATATCAATATACTTAGATGATCATTCGCGTGATATTAGCTATATATATATAATTCAATATATATATATTACTATATTATATATATATATATTAATATATATATCTATATATATAATATATATATATATAATATATATAAATATAATAATAATTATAAATATTATATATTAACTATATATTAATTTATAGATGTTTCACAATGGCTTTAAATTTTAGTAAAGCTGGCCTTAAACTGACCTGATATTTAGTTATTATTTAAGGCTTCATGATAAATTATTTTTAAAGGGCTCGAGCCGACGGGGACGAGGGGGGACAAAGTCCCCCTCCCCGTCCGTCCTACCGGTAGGCCGAGAGCACACGCGACTCCTGCATTTATGCACGTTTATGTTGAGGTATCGTTAGTTAAAATAAAAGGGGAACTAGCATTTTAATTGTACATAATATATTCCTCCATTGAAGATAGACAGTTTGCATTCGATTTTATCAAGCTTTGCAAAATCTGTAAATTTTCCTGATGATTTTTTTGTCTAAGCAAACGTTTTTTTATAAAAAAATTTAAAAATGTTATATATATTAGTATATATATATATATATATATTATTATATAAATATATATATTATATATATAATATTATAATAATATATATATATCATACATATATATAGATGCATAAATGACAAAACATGTTTAAGTTTATCCATTTAATTATTATTTTTTCTTTACATAAATGCAAAGATTGCATTTTAACATATTTTAAGATTTAGCAACCAACGGAAAAAATCGAATGTGGTCCCGTGTATGTACATGACCATATCGATATATATATATATTATATATAATATATATATATTAATATAATATATATATATATATATATATATATATATATAAATCTATATATATATATAATATATATATATTATATATATATAATGATATATATAGAAATTTACCATAAAAATATATATTTGCTTTAGCACACGCAAAGATCACAGTACTTGAATTTTTAAGATTTTAGCAATCCAGTGAAAAATGCGAATGTGTCGGTGTATGTACAAATGGAGCATATAGGTATATATATTTGTATATATATTATCTATATAATATAATAATATTAAATAATAATATATATATATTATATAATATATATATATTAGTATATATATAATATATATATTCTATATATATATATATATATATTATATATATCGCGAATACTCCTCTCAAAATATGAAGTCTGATATTCTTAAATTTAAAGTAGATATAGATTTTGAATATCTATTATTAAGTTTGTAATATTTTATAATTAAGAGAAAAAATAAGTAACAAATAAAGTAATTTGTTAAAACTAGTTTATTGTGATGAAAAATAATCTATTATTGCTACTGACAATTAATCAACACTAATTAGTTTACCTATATATATTTAATATATATATATATATATATATATATCTATATAATATAGTAATATATAATATTAATATATATATATATATATATTATATATAATATTATAAATATACTATATTATATATATATATATAATCATTAATATATAATATATTATAATATATTCATTATATAATATATATATATATATTTGCTGTACAAAAAACCAGCTATATTAATGTACATATTAAATACAGATAATAATTATAATATAATAATATGTTTATATATTATATTAGAGTTAATCCAACACATACATAAGTTGGCTCTCTTATTTAGGATTTGTTATATGAAATACAATTTAACATATTGTATTTTTCTTTTATGTTTCCATGAATGTGATGAATAGTGTTATATATATAAAATATGGTTTCATAAAAAATAATTTATTATAATTATTAGGAATGATTATTATTTGCCTAGGAAATGTAATGCAAATATTAATTCGTTGCTGAAAAAAATTTTGCAGTGTATACATGTTAAAAAACCACACAATTTTTTTCATACTTTCAAATACAGAATATACGAGTATAAACTTACATACTTAAGTATTGGGTGCAAAACTTCAGTTATACGTCAATGAGAGTTTGCATTTCACATGCATTACATATTTTATATAATTAAAGGAAGATCCCAACCTAACCTAACTAACTACCTAACCTATATGAAAATCCAAAGAGCCCCCCCAAAGAAAAAAACACAATCACGGAAGAATCATTAATGCGACTTTCAAAAGATTTTTCACAGAGATGTTTTAAGTAGAAAGGGGATATTGAATTTAATGAGAATACACGATACAGATGGCATGGCACGCGTACATTTTTCAACGGGAGGCTCCATGCTAATCCTATATTAAAAAAGTGTAAAAAAAAGAAGTATATATATATATATATATATATTGTAAAAATTATTTTGATATCTGAATAATAATTGCAACCCAAATATGCCAGGAAGATACCACCATGTCATTAGCTAAAAAAATTGCTGCAACATTACTTCAATTTTTTTCAAACTTTTAAACTGTTAATTATTATATCAAATAAATAGTTAGTATGTTTGCAGTTATTACCATTTTCCATAGGATAATCATTAGGGCTGATGATTGGTGGGGGTTTGGCCCCAGCACCTGAACACTCCAGAAGTGCAAAGAGAATGGCCCAATTATGAATGAGCAATGAATAAATAATGATAACTTATAATGAAAGAATTTTGAGACGAACAATATCTTACCCTGCACAATCTGTATTGATTGAAATTAGAAAAGTTGTGGCTTTTCTATGGAGGGAAAGTCGTAGTTGCATCTCCTTCATTCAAGTAAGTTTGTAACGTAAAGACTCTTCCGTTAATCACATTGCCTTAGTTTGAAGTGTTTGAAGAAAAGAGGTTGCATAAAGACCGGGAAATATTTCTTAACCGTTTGTCTTTGGTTTTCACTTCTTTTAAATCCGCTTTTTTTCGGTTTCTTCTTGAAAGCGGCACAAACTCATGAAAATAAGTAGGAATAGTTATTCTAAAATTTGGAACAATCCTTTTCAGAACAATTGTTCTGTTGTGCAAAACAATAATTTTAAATTTCTTCAATGGTGGTTCTTCAACAACAACAACATTAGTAAATAGAAAGACCTTTTTCTGACAAATCGCCTTTCGAAGTAAACCTTTTTTAGGTTGTTGATCTTTTTTTTCAATGCTGATATTGTCGTCTCTTATATTAATAAATGAATGAATTAATTGAATGAATGGAAGAAGAATGAAATATTTATATTATTTAGATTGATAAGAAGGGAAATGTAAGTCTAAATTCTAAATTTAAAATTTTAGCAATTCCGGCCGTGAAATCGTAAATGCTTTGAAAAAATGAAAGGTCGCAGCCTCCAAAACACCCAAGAGCTTGTGCATAAAACTAATAAATTAATCAATAGAAACTAAAATCTTCTTTGGTTTTTTACGCGTAATAGCCGCTTGTCTTGAGAACTTCTCCTCACACCTCATCTTTATCAGTTGATTAATTAATCTATTGGTTTTAGCCTTTGTCACCATTATGTGTTTTACAGACACTATCTTTTGGATTCTTATTGATTGATATGAGCTAATGCATCACCCTTTTTTAGCAGCACAGTGCGTACACAGTTTGTCAGCCATGTTTAGCTTATAACTCTAAGCGCCAATGCCAATAGGCGAGTTTTGTGGCGCTTTTTCTAATTAATACCACATCACCGGCACCTTAATGCGTTAACCATCGTTTTGATATTATCTATAAGCTATTACTCCACGTAAAACTTAAATGATATGTTTTCATACCAAATGGTGCGAAAGTGTTTAAAATTTTTGCTGCATAAATAGCAAAATGATCAATTTAGCTGTATTGTGAGCAGGTTCTCTTCCCAAAAGGTCTCAGGATCCTTCATCTGTTTCCACTGTTAAGTGAAAGCCTTCCATTAGTTTCAAAATGGAGTTTGGAGTCAGAGGTACTAGATCCAGAGAGGACTCCACATAAGTCAGAGGCCTGTTGTTTATTGAGATTGAAATGCGTGGAGCGTCTTTAATTTATTGAGTTTTATTTGTGGCTGTTGAGGTAATATTGTTAATGAGTGGAGTAAATGTCATATGGGTATCAAATGTTAATTCAAGGATGGTAAGTATTTTGTTAAGGAATGTCTATGTTAATGTTGGATTCTCATCTATTGTGATCAGAGGTGTGATCCAGAAGATTGATGATTTTTCTGGCATTGGGACCAGAGAAAATATTTGCTATCATTGTCTGAATACAGAAAATCTACAATTCCATAAATGTTTGTTAAAATTAAAAGATGTATAAAAATGAATGTGAGGTGGACATTCAGGTAATGCAAACTATGCTACTACCATATCAAAACAATATATAATTAATATTACATTTTCCTTTCTACAGAGCCCATCTTTTATCCAAAAATGGGAGGTGAAATCAAACCCGATGCTTAAATGGTTTAAAAAAAATTGCCATTTGAGCTTGCTGGTGTAATTGTAAATTTAGGATATATTGAAAGTTGAAGAATGGTAAGTTTTTTGCAAATAAGACACGACTCAATGATGTTTTTGACCTTTTGACGAGGGTTAGTGATTGAAAACCCTGTTAAACAGTCTATATGTTCAAGAAGTGTGCTGCCCCTAATGTTTGCTGGCATTGGGACCAGAGAAACAATGAGCTCCTGAGCCCGTGTTTTTCTAGGAAAATAAGGATAAGTAATAATAAATCGTAGTAATTATTTTAGCTATTCTAACTCTGGTTCTTAAAACATTTTCAAATCTAAAAATAAATTAATCTTTTAACCAATTCTGGGACTTATCAGAAGATGATTTTAAGAATGCTATTTCTTTTTCAAAATCGATATTTTGCATTTATTTTTTAACAATATTTTATTATTATCTCAGATGGAAATTGTATTTGGTAGAGTGCGGGGTAAATTCAAAATAGATGTCTGTTTTCTAGTATACTTATCCAACTTGAAAATTTAAATAATATCCAATTAATTGTTTTACAGAATCATTTTTTAATACGATATTGGTTACGATATGTGTATCGATTAGCATTTTACTTTCTTCTGATAAACATTTTAATTCATGCTTGGGCCATTGGTTTTTATCTAATGAAAGCCAAGATGGTCCCTTTTCCATATTTGAAATTTATTGGAAAATTCCTTAAAGGAAATTCCCCTAGTTACTATCAACCAAAGATACAAACATTAGAGAAATTAAATTCTTTGAACTAAATTCCTTTAATATTCCGATTTTTTTTTAATATCGCTCACCCTATTCTTTAAAATTGTTTAGTTTATTTTAAGAGATAGAGCCATAATATTATTTGAACATCGACAAATATGTTTATTTCTATAAAGTTATATTAATTGAAAGCAGAAAGTATTTGAGGAAGACCATTTAAATCCAATATAACTCCAATTACTCCAAGAGTAGCGCATAAGTCATTTTTTAAAGGAGCAACCTTTGCTTATCGATAATAATATATATATTTACATTCAGATGCAATAATACATTACAAAGCCATAAGCAGATGCTGAAGCCACAAAATATATTTAACGTAGCATTGTTATCAAAATCGAAAACAAATCGATTAAATGAAAGATTTTTAAGCAAGATCAAATCGTTACTCAATTTTCGATATTGTGCAGAAATATCGGAACTTACCATTTCATCCCATTGAGTCTGAACCTGCCAAGTTTGTCTCATCAGAAGCCTACCCTTTATAGTTACGGCAAAAATAATGACAGGGGATCAAAAACCTTGGATATTTGGGACAATAACTCACGTTTAGTTTCGATACTACCTGCTATGTTGAAATTATCAAGATCCATTGTATCCGCTTCCATATTATATAGATATCCCAAAATTCTTTCGTTTTCACAACCTTGCATCTCAGCACGTCGTCTTCTATCATGAGGTCTTTGAGCCTTTTATGATTCGTATTCCAGGAACGTAAATAGAATCCACCCTCTTCCATCCTTTCAACCGAATTTCTGTAAAGGGTTTCAAGAATGGTTTCATCAGAATGACTAAGAAATCATCTTTGAAACATAGAAAATTTTAAAAATAAGAACAAAGATATTAGTAATATTTAACAGTGTGATATTTGATGACGTAATTCAAGATGAATGGAAAGAAGCCATACCAAAAATAATCGTGGCATATCGATATGTGATTAATTTTATTTTTGTTATACCACATAGAACGCCAATCCAATTCTTGTCTTCTTTCTAATTTAATCTGATCTGTAGAAAAGATTTTACATCTGAAACGAAATATACTCTTTGTTTATCTCTAAAATTACATAATATATTTTAAAAAAGAACTCAAAGATTCCCAATCCCGGGAAAAAGACATTCATTCAGCGATGGATTTGCGTCTGTTTTAAGGCTACAATTAAATACCGGTCTTGACCTTAGTAGTTTATCTTTGTACTTCCTTTATTATTGGTCTGTGTGGTACCCAGACATAATTTATTTGGTCAAGTAGCACATTTATTTTTTCGTTTATACCTTCTTTATGTTTTGCTGAATTACTTTCAGAATATTGGATTCGATTAAATTACGTATTCTTTTTAAATTGTATACACTCGCTTTGCTGTCTGAAAGGCTACGGTGGTAATTAGAGTAACTGTTAAATTGTCCTTGTAACAAGGTAACTCTATCATAATAAGACTATCATTCACGCAGAGCTCTTTCTCTTCAAACTCTGTATGAGTTTTTTATCGAATATCGCGCTGATATGCAATACTATCAACAAATCACTATGATTCTAAAACATAATAAATTTCCAAACCTAAAATCTAAGTCTGGATTAATTTTTACAAAATTCAGAGGATTGAAATAAGAAATAATAGGAATAAACCAATAATACTAATTACGAAAATTTATTTTATTTTTGATGTAAAATTTATTACGATATTTTGTATAGAAGAATCGATTATATCATAACCATATCTGACACAGGCGACTTTCTGAAATGCATTTCAGATCAAGTATAATTTGACTGATTCATTTAAGAACTTGCTGATATCCCCTAAGGGAAGTCAAACATCACTTACCGCTGAATAGCTGTACCTTTCATGCCATTGTAAAAATAAACTGCCATAATCTGTAAAATCTCGACCCCGTATTAATGCTTCGTATGTTCAAATTGTCATTTCGTACTTTGTGAGAAATTTATTAGATAATTATAACTTACTCATTTCTCATGTCATGAACGCCTGATTAACTTTCACTGACATAGTTAAGATCTACTCAATCAATGAAAAAGAAGCTTTAAAATTTAAGTATCTTCTATATAGGTGTCTATGTATACCTTTAAATATTTTATGATGTGACCGCTAAAATGTTTTTATTTCATTAGTGCTATCTTTTACACTGTTTTCATCAAGTTGCAGTTTCCGCAAAACACTAGGCTTTAAAAAACTACATTGTGAATCCAAATCTGTGAACAAGTAATATAGATTTTTTATTTTATTTTTAAGTTTTAAAGTCATTGTAGGTAGCAAATTTTGCTGAAGCACCTCCCGCAAGTATTTATACAAATATTTTACTTACAAGTTTCGCTGTATTTCTGATTTATGTTTCTCCACTCCGGCTCACTTTTCTCACAACTGACTAGAAAGATTACTGCGAATAAAGCTAAATAAGAGAGTGAGAATTGACAATGCACAATGAAACGTAATTTTATTTTGAAGACGCATAAAACGAGGAACAAGGTGTTTACGCTACTGACAATTGTAACATAAGCCAGACTCTTACATTGAGTCAACTCGCTCTTTATTAGTTTGCATAATTATTAACTAAACATAGATGTTCTTCTTTGACCCAATTGCACATCTTTTAGTACTCCAAATCAATGCGCACTTCAGATACAAACTCTTCCATTATTAACAAATTAGCATTAATTTTACATTTTTTGGAGTTTTTACGCTATTTGTATTTTTATTTTACGTTTATTAAAAATAAGTTTATTAAAAAAAGAAGGTTTCTGAAATTTTGTTCTAGAAGATATTTAATATTCAAATGAATAGTCATAAATGTTAGGTAAAAAATTATTGAAATTACAATATATTTAACAGTTCTCGTTTTTAAGGAGAAAATTTGAACTATTTAATTACTTAATACAAAAAACCCGGAGTTTCGTGAATGAAAAAATCTAAGTTGAAATGTAAATATCGTAAAATGTCATAGCTCTGACGTCATTTAACCATATGCGTGCTTCTCATTATGATATCCTCAATATATGGAGCACAAGATGTAGTTAAAATTTCACTACATACTAGGTATATCTAAAAAACTCCTTTTTCTAGCAAGTTTTAAAGTAATGGCCATAATTTTTCATTGATTCTGTAATGCTGAATGACCTAAAAGCATATCTTGCAAAATATGATTTAAGGTATGACCAATTAGCTCTATTCAGTCAGTTGAAAGACTTACATCCCTATTACAATTATCGAAACTGTGAAAGATAATGGAATAAATTGTCCTATTCCTCATATTGCCGTGAAAAACAAGCATTTCTAATGAAGAGGGTTAGGTTCACGTTTTAAAGGCAAGAAGCATTTTCATTGAAGCATTATTCTTGAATTATGTTGTCATTGAATTTTGCAAATGTTTCTTACTCTACCTGATTTTAATGTTCAGATATCAAATTCTGATACCAATTGCCATCTATCTCTTACCAAACAAGTTATCTAAAACAAATAAGTACGTATTCTATAACTTGCATAAAGATCATTTTATCAGCATAATTAACTTCTAAATTTTAGTCTTACAGTATAAAGCAACTTTTGTGTTTTCATCCAATTTAGTTTGCGTGAAACAATAAACTTATTAATAGTTTTTAAGAGCATTTGTTATTTTACGCTTACAAGAAGCGCGTTTGAGAATAAACTGCTCATCGTTTGCTAATTTACACTTGTTCAATAGTTCGGCAATTTTTTCTGCGGAAAGATTTTTGCTAGGTTTAACCTGCGAAATGACGAAAGTTCCATAATTTTTTTTCAGCATAATTATTATTATTTTAGAAAAGATCTTATAATACAATAATAATTTAAATTTAAACTTGACAATCTCTTAAATTTCATTGTGATAAACTCAAACAAGGACCGTACGCACTCAATCGAGAGAGAGAATAAAGATGAAATAAATTCAACTTTTCTAATTAATTTATGTAAACAATTATTTAACTTCTAATTAATTTTATGTTAAAAATTATTGATATGGAATAATTGAGTTATCTAAGGTCTCTCGATTAAAAGCCGATCCCAGTTTAAGTTTATGAAGAGCGAAGTACAGTGAAGAGGAGAGAAAATAGAGAAAGAATTTTATTAAACATGATATATACACTAAATTAGTTAAGTTTTAAATCATTGAGACGGCTACGTTGTCCGTAATAGATAGGCTTGTTGCCGATGATTAATGCCATTGTCTCGCAGGATACAACGCCTCTGCCAACTAATACAGGATATTTGTGTTAATTAATGTCTGATATTAATATAATTGAATGAACGAGCCAATGAATAAATAGGATAATTATAATTGAATAGAATTTGAGACAACAATATCTTACCTGCACAATTTATTGATTGAAATTATTAGAAAATTGTTGTCTTTTCTATGGAGGAGAAGTCGTAGTTCAATCTCCTTCTTTCAGTAAGTTTTGTTAAGTAAGACTGAGCCTTAATTCACATGCTTTAGTTGAAGTGTTTTGAAGATAAACGCGAGGTTGCATAAAAGACCGGGATATTGTCTGCTTAACAGTTTTGGTCTTGGGTTCTCACTTCTTATTTAAATCCGCTTTTCCTTCGGTTTTCTAGAATGCGTGCAAATAACTCCCACATGAAATAAGGATAGTATTTATTAAAATTGGAGACAAAGCCCTAATTTTAAAAATTGTTCTGGTTGTGCACCTAAGATGTGTTGTTATGTCTTTGGATATATATTTCCAACTACATGACCAGTAGTAAATAGTAAAGACTTTTCTTGACAATAATCGCCTTCGAAGTAAACACTTTTTAGGTGTTGACTTTTTTCAGGGCTCTTAATGTCGTGTTGAATTTATGAGTGAATGAATTAATGAAGAATGAGGAAAGAAGATTAAATAGTAATTTAGGGTTCGAAAAAAAGATCTAAATCAAATTCTAATTTTTACAACAATATATATATATATATATATAATAAATATATATATATATAATATATATATAATTATATATATATATATATATATATATAATGAATATCATATATATAACATTTATAAAGAGGTGTGACTTCCGTTAATAGCTAGGGTTAGTTAGGTAGGTTCTAATAACTATAATGCAAACGTTTTCCCAGTCAGTGAACGAAATTACGGTTACATTTTTAATTGATTTTCGTTCCTGGAGTCAAACTCTTATATATATATATATATAATTAATATAGATATATATATATATATTATATATAATATTATATATAGTAATATATATAATAATATATTATAATATATATAAGATATATAATATATAATATATATATATAATATATACGCCCTGTTATGTTTTAAGAAGACCCGTCAGTTTTGATTTTTTTGTTTTTTTAACATATTGCTAGTATATGATCTAACAATAAATTAAAATGGTGATAAATCAGATAACCTAATTCGAAATATTTCTAAATAATTATTAAAAATCACCATTTAATATCATTAAAATTTAAAAAAATGAATAACATAAATTGGAAACTTAAAGAAAAACCATTACATATTTGAATTCAGCGTGTAAAGCTTATTACAAAAAGTAAAAAAAAAAATCATAAATGTACGCATTAGAGAAAAACCATTGCATATTTGGAATCAGCGGTTAAGCTTAATACAAAAAAATGTAAAAAACACAAAAAAAAATTATTAATAAAAAAAACATTTGGGGCTCGAGCCGACGGGGACAGGGGGGACGTTTTTCCATACCCGTAGGGGAGGGGCCGGAAGGAACCCGCAACCGCAAATATCAAGAGCCGGGTCCGAGACCGCCCACGGAGGGGGTCAATTAGTCCTACGCTGTCGTTCCCCCCGGAAGGCGAAAGCTCCGACTCTGCACATCTTTGCGGTTTAATCCCTTGGGTATTACCCTTTTAAGTTAAAAAAAATAAAAAAAAATTTAAACTGACGAGTCGTAAATACGTAACTGGTCTTAATATTATATTGTTTGAATCAAATGTCCGATCACACCTTAAATTGACTGTTAGGATATATATAACATAATATAACATAACAAAACTAAAAAATCAAAATCAGAACGGAGTCGCGAAACATAACAGGTCCTATAATATATTATATATATATATTATACTATAAATTATATATATATATATATTCAATATATACTAATTTAATTTATATATAATATATATATAATATATAGTATATACGTATATATGTATAATTCAGTTTTAGATAATGTAAATTATGAATTTGAAGGCGTCATAACTTTTTTATAAGATCGAATATTATTTACGGTTTTTTTTATTATTATTAAGGCATCTCAAAACATTTCAAGTTAATTTCATGAAAATCTGAAACGTTACGAAGAATTTAATTTACCTTCTCCTTTGAAAAAAAAACAAATATGAAATTTTGTGTTTCTTGTAAATAATTTTGGTTTAAGTAAAGGGTAAAAAATGAGAGTAATTTTTTCTATTACAAAATATTCATACATTTACGAAAGTTTAATGAACAGCGAAATGGCGCTTTAGGATAATATATCCAATGAACTTGTTATATGTAATTATCGTAGATGTACCCTAAATTACCTATAAAATGTGGACAATTAAAAAAAAAATTCTGATAATGAACAGAACACAATTAAAATAAAATAAATGAAAAAAATTCTCGTGATTATCAACATTCCAATTCAAACATCGGCCCGATTTATAATTGTAAATTTGCTGGTGAAGTTAAAATGAATGGCGAGAAAATAAAGAAAGCCATTTCTGTGCCAAATTGGTATTGTACTTGAGAGATTACCGACTGCGGATCAATCTAGGGTGAGAACTTGTAGATTTACGCCCCTCGTGAGTTACAAGCCAAAGAAACATGTAGTTAAATACGCTAAAGATAGTTAATATCCATTAGAGTAGCGATACCTGGTACAGTATATGGAACAAAACCCTCTTTGCCAATAGAATGCGAAGACGTTAATTAATACAGATTGAGTGTTTTTGAGTGTCTGAAAAGTTTCATCATCGAAAAGAGGTATGTGGGTGGACTAAACCCCATATATGCTGTGCAGATATTCCGTACAGGGAAGAACGAAACATCTTATAGTGATCAGCGCAAACGGTGGGTAAAGAGTTATGGGAGTCCTTTAGAACTATAACCCTCTTGCAAGTTGCTTAGGTAGAATGACAACACATTTTAAAAAAGATCGTGGGACGAGGAAATGTCAAAAATATTAAGAGTAAAGAACTTTGGATTTTGGATTTTTGAAGATGCCAAAAACACAAAAATGTAACTATACGAAGGAATTAAACTTTGAGGCTTTTAAAGCGATCCAGTTGTTTGTACTAGCTGAAAGACAAAAAGACAAGACAAAAAATCTTTAATGAGCAGAAAAGAAATAGAGGTAAGTAGAACAGATCTCTAATATAAAGTTCCATCAGTATATTAAAATCCAGAACAGCTTCTATAGTGACATCAGAAAGGATCTAACTTAAAGGATGCGCACTAAATACAAGAAGTTTAATAATCATGGGGTTTGTATAAACTTCTCAACATCGGAACGTTATACCCAGGATAATAGGAAATTTATCACAGTAACCTTATAAGGCAGAAGACAAAGTACTAAAGTCATATGTAATCAAATCACAGTAGAACGAATGCTTCAACTTGGGGTGGGGGTTGAGTCAGGACTATAGTAAAAAGTTTTAGAGAAATCTCCATTTTTAGTATAGGCTAAATAAGCATACATTAAGCAGCAAGCTAAAGAACATGTTGGTTAAAAGATGAAACGGTTAATGAAGACTGCTTGGAAGCTCAGTAGCGCAAACACATCTTTGTGTATGCATTTTGTCGAACCTACATCAATTGTCTCGCAAACAGGAGAACTAAATTACAGAGCTTCAAAAAAATGAAATTCTTTAAGGTTTTGCATAAGAAAACCATATCTACTTAACCAAACCCAAACCTAAACGAAGTGCAAATTTTTCTTTCGAGAAAAGATATGCGGCCAAATTCCTAATTCTTTATTAATCTCTCTCTCTCTCTCTCTCTCTCTCTCTCTCTCTCTCTCTCTCTCTCTCTCTCTCTCTCTCTCTCTCTCTCTCTCTCTCTCCCTCTTATATATATATATATATATAGAAAGATATATATATATATATATATATATATATATATATATATATATATATATATATATATATATATATATATATATATATATATATATATATATATATATATATATATATATATAGGAACTTTCGTTTAAAAGGATGTTAACCGATATATATCGAACGAGCGATGTAAACGATTTTTTTTCGATTATTTCAAGGCAATATAGCGACAAGGTTGCCAATAACAGTTTTTTCTTTTTTTTAAACTAAAGGAATACCCAAGATTAAATCGCCAAGATGTCGTAAGAGTCAGGGTCTCTCGGCCGCGAGCGGGTAAGTGAGGACTTCTTACATCTTTCCCATTGTCGGCTCGAGCCCTAAAAAAAAAAAAAAAAAAAATAAAAAAATAAAACAAAATTAACATATATATTCACATGATATAATAAAGCAACATGTGGCAACTTTTTCTCTTCTTCTATTGGAGTTTAAGTTAACACGTCACAGTGCATGGCTAGACGATTAGGGTTCAGCGATATTTCGAAATCTGTATTTTTATGCAACATCCTTTTAAAGGGAAAGTGCCTATATATATATATATATATATATATATATATATTATATATTATATATATATTATATATTTGTGTGGACATATATAGATATATATATATATATATATATATATATATATATATATATATATATATATATATATATATATATATATATATATATATATATATATATATATATATATATATATATATATATATATATATATATATATATTACAGAATAGTACATTTAAGGTCATAATATAATTAATTCAGATAAAGAAAGATGGCTTCAGAGAAGGTAAGTTTCATGATTCGATTATTTATTTATTTTTATTTTTTAGCAAAACAAATGTATTTATAGTCAGTTTAAACTTTGAATTAAAGTTAAGCTGGCTTAAGTTAATCCGAGTTTAAGGAATTTTGGAGAAAGCAGCCCCAAGCGATCCAGTTTTGAAGATTCAACATAAAATGTTTTGTTTTAGTTTAGACTTTAAGGGATCAAATGAGAAAATTATAATATGAGGAGAAAGAATGAGAAATGAATACAATTTTGCTAATTTTGACGAAGACTTTTAATAGTATAGAGAACATTTGACTATTTTACCAGTATATGATAGTTAATGAAGATTAATACATATATTAAGAACGATTCATTAGTGATTGGTATGTGGATAGTGAATGAAATTATGGAAACTTTGGTAATAAGTATCAGCAGAAGGAGTATTTTAAATGCAATTATATACATTTCGGAGGTGACTACGTTTTGCTGAAATTAGAGAGGTAACCGGAGAGAAACAGAAACTGAAAGAAATTTAAAACGCTTTCTGCCCGACTATATAGAATGATTTCATTATGTTTAGCTCCTAAAATAAGGAATCAATGAGATGTTGAAGTGAAGAAGACCCAGAATTAAATAAAAATAAAAGAAAATCACCAGTCTTCTGTTCTTTAGAAGCGATATGAATGATCTGAAATGAGATTTGAAAAATTAGAGATAATTAAGAGATTTCCAAATCCACAGGTTAAGGGTAGATGGGGAAAAAAAGCTTTAAAAACAAAAACAGCAAATATAGAATCCATTTTAAGTGAATTGCGACATAGAGTAAATGAACGTATTATTCCAACAAGAAGGAAAGGTTGAATTTGTATATGTGAAATCGAAACGTTTTAAGGTAGTTGGCAAGCTCAGAAGGCGAAGTTTTCAGTCAAAAGAACATCTCTATGACTTTACTCCTTGTTGAGAGAGAGAGAGAGAGAGAGAGAGAGAGAGAGAGAGAGAGAGAGAGAGAGAGAGAGAGAGAGAGAGAGAGAGAGAGAGAGAGAGAGAGAGAGAGAGAGAGAGAGAGAGAGAGAGATTAAATTTCGTATGTAAAATAATTACAATTTAAATGTCAATGATTAGTTGTTATGATGTGAAAAAGAAAGAATAGCTCAGAAATCATATAAGCTTCAGTTAGATTCAAAGGTTTGAGCAAAAAGTAAGCTTTAGTGGAAAGTAAGATGATAATGTAGTTATCATGAGAAACAAATGGAAATAAATGGGAATTTTTAAAGTTGGAGGGGAATTTTCAGCAGTGCAAGAAAAGAGCAAAAGAGGAAGAATAGGAAAGATTATTGCATTTTCAACAAAGAAAAGTTTAAGCAAGTTGCGGAACTGATTTTACACGATTACGAAAATAAGCACATGTAGCATGAATTTCCGGAGTTGGGAGACACCGGTGTCTCATGAAGGCAGCATCTCTTTTGCAGATAGCATTAAGACAGTAAAGGTTATTGTCAGGTTTACTAGTGTTAGCGTAATGAAAAGAAATAAAATAGGCGCCTCATTGCATAGAGAGATAAAATTCCTTGGTTAAGTATCTTGTGCACTCAAAGTAACTTTTTCCACCAAAAACAGTAATCATTCAATATGAAATCATAGGAGTATGGTCGTGTTTCCGACAAAATTTAACTACAGATATCTCCTTGCCAGAGTTGGGATCTGCCCTTGCAGAAGATAGAGCTAAAATAGCATTAAAATACAATACAAAGTGGTCGAAGGAACCCAGAGGATGAAAGGAATTAACAGT
>JABUQX010058398.1:0-15000 GCA_015478945.1 Trachelipus rathkii | reverse complement strand
TTCTCTCTTTTGAGAATTTGACAAAATTGTCTATTTTTCACACTTTCGCTCTTTCTTTACTGTTTATTTACACATCTTTCAATCACATTTAAACATCGGGTGTAAGAGAACATAAGCAAATAGCTTGATAAGAATTTGAAATATTTTCCTTTTGAACTATTTCCTTTATTATTATTGACATCAACATGATTTTACATCTAACACCTTATATACTAATAAAAAAAATTTTGAATTGATCTATTCAAAAAGAATTCACAAAAAAAAAATAAAAAAAACAAAAAAATAAAAAAAAAAAAAAAAAACAGTAATTCAAAACAACAAAGATGCTTCATCACAAATCATACAAAGAAGATTAAATAAATAAAAGCTTCACGATGAAAACATGAATTTTTTTATTTTATTTTTTATTTTATTTATTTTTTTTTTTTTTAATATTTCAACAAATATAGGAACACAAACGTTTTTATATAATATATATATATATATAAACAATAATATTATATCTATAATTAATTATATATATAAGTATTATATATATTAAATCAGTATAAAGGCATACTATATATAATATATACTATATACTATATACAATTACTAATTAGTAAATATATAATATATATATATATACTAATATATATATATATATTATATAATATATATATATAGTTATATATCACACACAAAGAATATGTAATTTTTTAAAAGAGATATATATTTCTACACCATACTGTACCGGACCAAACCGAACTAGGAGGCTGAAATTGTTTTCCGTACTGCACCGTACCTCACACACCGCACAATTGTTCGGCCGCCATCCTTATTTGGAAACTTCGATTCATCTTAAGTAATGATTTTGCAACCAAATGTTAATATAATATTTATTGTTTTTTTTAGGTTTTTACCACTTTTATTATTTATTAACAAATGTTTCTTTCTTAATTCTTATTAATTTCACTCTCCAAAGAAATGTGATTATTTCTTATTAATTTTTACGCTTTTTTATTATATTTTAAATTAATTTTATATTTACATATTTCTTTATTTAGAAATTGACAATATTATTACCGTAGTATTTATATTATTATATATATAAGATATAACTATGAATTATTATATTATATATATATATTAAATATTATAGTACATTATAAATTAATATATATATATATATATATATATATATATTACAGTATAGATATATATATATAATATATATATATATAATATATCTATAATATATATAAATATCATTATAGTATATAATATATATATATTAGTATAGATAATATATATACTATAATTAGTTAATAGCTTAGATATAATTATGTATATATTAAGAATTATAATATATATATAGTATATAAGTATATATTATATATAATATATTAGATATACTATATAGTTGAACCTTACTTTTATATTATTACTATATAGTATATTATATATATCTAGATAATATAATTGAGTATATATATATACACATATATACATATATATATATCTATGATATATAAGTAATACTATATATATATAGTTATAATTATATATAGCGTTATATATATATATATGTGAATTATATATATATATAATAAAATACTATTATTAATATATAATATAGTATATATTTAATATATAATATATATATAATAATAATAAAGATATATATTAACTATATAGTATATTGATATATATATATATTTATATACTAATATAATATATATATAAAAATAGTATAGGTATATATGTTTATACATATAAATATTATATATATAATATATATATATATTATATAATATATATATTATTTATAATAGATATATATATTATATATATATTATACTATATAATAATATATATTAAAATAATATATATAATATATAGGTTAAATCCAGTTTAAATATATATATCTATAGATATTATATATATATTATATATATATGGTATATATGATATAATAATTATATTAAGTATTATTTATATATATATAACTATATTATAATATATAAATAATATATGATATATATATGTATTTATATATAATAATATATAGGATATATAATATATGATTGGTATAGTATATATATAATATTATATATATTATAGATATAGTATATATATTAATAGTAGTATAGATAATATAATAATATATATTATATATATTATACATATAGATATTATATATATATGTATGTATATAATATCCCTTATATACTATACTTATATATATATATATATTATATATAGATATATATTATATATAGATATATTATTATATAGTATATTATATATATCATATATATACTATTCCTCTACAAAGAGAACACTTGACTTACAACGGTTCCATTTATTTACACAGATTCACAATAATGCCAGGTGGAACACTTTCCCCCCAAAAATTTCTCAAAGTATTTAAAAAAAAAACATCAAAAAATTAAAATCTAAATATAATGTTTCTCGTGAGTTGTTTATGGTGTTCAACATTAGTGAAGAAACTTTCATTAAAACTCACAATGACTTCTTTAAGTAAATCGAATATATAATTATAAATAATTTTAATATATTCTCTTAATGTTTATTGGCTTATACAATTGATATTTTGCTTCTACGTGTGAAATTGCTCGATTATATAATAATTTTGTTTACATTAGACACGCAAAGGTGTTACTCTCAAACAATAAAAAAGTAAAAAAAATTTATACAACTAGGCCAAAAATTTAAATAATTATAGCAATAAGAAGAAAGCAGTTACTCCCATTCATAAAAATGCTAAAATTTCTTTATAAATTTAATTTTGTTTATTTTAATCATTGATACAAAAACGAATTTTCTATTTATTTCCATATTATTTTAATGCGATATGTGTAAAAATATTAAACCATAATTTTCATCCCCATTCATGTTATTATATTATGAATTCCATTTGCGACAGCGCCTCTCAGAACCCATTGCAGGAGTAAAACGAGGGCATAAATATATATATATATAATATATATTAAATTTTAAATATTAGACATACCATATATATATATTAAATAAACATAGGATATTAGATATTAAATAATAAAATTTAATATAATAAATTATATATAATACATTAGACATATATAATATATTATACATTTGTAAATATTAGAAATTTGATGACAATATAATTAAAATAAAGAAAACATTATTTAAGGAAAAATTACTCCTCTCCGGATTGAACCAACTGTCGAATAGACAATATACCCGCTTTACCACTGACCCATCCCCAACCCAATAAAGGTTGGATTAAGAACATATTAACAACCGAGCTCCCTTCAAGCGACATCCACCAGGTGTCCAGCCTGTCTTATTCGTTCTTCTATATTTGTAGATGGTAAATATTGCATTTAATCACTTAATTTAAACTTCTGACTTTTTAATTTTTCATACGCCAAGATGAACCACCGCTTGTTGCCGAAATGAGAAGGAGAAGAAGATAGAAGAAGAATTACAGCAATTTATTTTATTTCTTTTATATGTCTTCTTAATTTATTTTGAAATATTGCTTCAAATGGGCAAATGTTTACCATCTACAAATATAAGAAATGAGAAAAGAAATTTGGTTCATAGACAAAAGAAGTCAGAGATAAAGGTTAGTATATCCGAACTTTATTGGTTCGGGATGGTCATGGTAAAGCACCGGTACATTGCCTCATCGCAACAGCGGTGGTTCAATCCTCGAGAAGCAAGTCACCAATAAAATATTTTACTCTTCCCATATATATATTCTTCGCGTATATATATAGATATAAATATTATATATATATATATATATATATAATATATATTATAGTATAATACAATATATTGTATAAATATTTATATATATACTCATATTATATATATATGTATTAAAATAGAATTTTCGTTAGCTATATATATACATATATATATACTATATTCTCCAATATTATATATATTATATACTGAGGAATACCCATATAATATATGAGATTATTATACAATATTATATATATATTAATATATATATAGTATATATATATGTGTATATATATTTATATATATATATATAATATATATAGTGATATAATTGATAATAATAAATAGTACTAATATATAAATTTATTATATTTATATATATATATATATTATATAATATTAAATATGCTATATAATTAATATAATTATATAATTATATATATATATATATATATATATATTATATATTATTAATAATATATATTATATATATAGTATAATATATTATATAGTATATATTAATATAAGTATATATATATATATTAAGTATAGACTATAATAATATATATATTAAAATTGCATAATCGCAATTAATACTTTGTTAACAGCAAAGAACATAATAATGGAAGTTAAAAGAAAAAACTGCCTTCATCTAGGATCAAACCACCGCATGTTGCGATGAAGGAAACTCGTTTACCACTGAGCCACCCTCCAACCCAAAAAAGTTAATTCTTTTCCTTCTCATACCACCCTCAAGGCGACATCACCAGGTGTTAAGCCTGTCCTTTCCCTCGTCCCCTAATATTAAGTTAGAATATGCATAATCCAATTAATAATTTTTGTAAACAACAAAGATCATGTAATCGGCAAGGTAAAGAAATACTGCCTTCTCTGTGATCGAACCCGCCTGTCGAATGAGAACAATCCGCCCGATTCTCAAACGCTTAGCATCCCCCGCCGAAAATGTATTCAAACAGTTTCTTTCCAACGAAGCTCCCGTCAAGGCGACACACCAGTTCGCCAGCATTGTCCTTCCCTCGTCCTAAATTTCAATGTTAAATATGCATAATCTGCAATTAATAAGTTTGCTAAACAAACAAAGAACACATAATGCTTAGGTTGAGGGATGGACTCAGTCTGTAACAGCAATCGAGTAATCGTTCTCATTCCGCAATATCGGTGTTCGATCCCAGAGAAGAGTCAGTATTCTTACCTTCCCATACATTTTCCCTTGACGTTAACAAACTTATTAAATCACTTATGCAATTGAACATCTAAAATATTAAAACATAAAAACGACAGGCTGACACCTGGTGAATGCGCCTTGACGGAAACTCGTTGCTTTAAAACTTCTTCTCGAATCCAACCCTTTTGGGTGGAGATGGCATGTTAGAAGCATAATAGTATATTCTTCGCATTTCGCAAAACATGGCGTTGTCGATACCAGAGAAGCAGTTACTATTACCTCCTTAATATATATATATAAGTTTATTATATATATAGTTATATAATAAATAGTGATAATTATATTATATATAATATATATATATATATTATTATATTGTTATGTTGGTGTGTGTGGGATGTGGTTGGTGGTTTGTTTGGTTGTGTGTCGTGTGGTTGTTGTTTGATTTAACTCACTGGTGGTGTGTTGTGTGTGGGATTGTGTATGCTCCTTGTGTGTTTGTTGTGGTGTAGGGTGCTAGTGCGAATCCATTTGGCTAAATATTTCGCTTGAGCCTACACATCTTTTTTTTAAGCGTATCTTTCAAAGTATATTAAAGATATAAGAATATGTAAAATAAATTAAAGTCTAAAATTTATCATCACCGTGATCATCGTCGAAGATTTAATGATAGATTTTGGAGTCCGAACCAACTATATAATTTAAATCTTTGTTTGATGTCCACTTCCTTGATATATTCACGAAATAACTCGTATTCGACTATTAATATTTTTTCCTTATAATCTTAATTACAGGGGTCTCCCATTTCTTATAATTTTAGTTCCTCTGCTCCTGTTATCCCTCCAAACTTAATTTTTTATATGCCACATGTAAATAATTTTTTGTCTTCAGAAATACCAGTATATTACCTATATAATTATATATGTATATATAATTATATATATATTATATTATATAATATATATAATATATAGATAATATATATAATATATATATTATTACTATTATATATAATAGATATATATATAATATATATTATATATATAAATATAGTATAATATAATACTATATATATACATAGTTTAATATATTTATATTAATATATATATTATATAGTATATATATATATAAATTTATAATATATATATATATATATTATAGATATATATTTATATAATATATATATATAATAGTATATAATATATAAATATATTATATATATATATTATATATACTAAATATATACAAAAACAACAACATATAGTATAGGAAGGAAGAAATTCTTTTAGGGACATTAACTTCATCTGTATTCGAGTTCAGTTCCGCGCGGATGGAAGAGACGAAGCCCGTATTTGGCCCGGCGGCAGTATGAAAAATCGTGAACTAAAACAATACTTTAAAAAGTTTTTTTGAACTATTAAATCCTAATGCTCTTTATGATAAGCATCTACAATTTTATTAATGATTACAAACATTTTCCTCTAATTAATTATTTACATAAAAATGTCATAAAAATTTAATTTAAACCAACAAACAAAGTTGTTATATAAATAAAGCACATTATATTTTATTTACATTGAATCTTATCACTTATATATATATATATATATAATTTACATTTTCTATTGTTTTAATTTATATAGATAAGAATATATATTATATATAATTATATATATATATATCTATATATATTATATATATTAATATATATTAATATATATACTTATAATATATTAATATACTTATATATATATATATATATATAAGTAAATATTATTATATATATATTATATATAGTATAATTATGAGTATATATTATATAGATATTATATATAGTGTTATATTATAATATATAATAATATATCATATATATATATAGTATTAATATACATAATAATAATATATATATTTAGATATATATAATATTATATATATTTAATATATATATAATATTATAATACTATATATAGATATCATATAATATATAGATTATATTATATATATATTAGTTAATCATAAAATAAAATAGTACGAATATATATATATATAGATATTTCATAATTTAATAGGATTTCCATGAAGTTAAAATTAGATTCAACTCAGATTTCGAAACTTCTTTCTTCACGTTACCTCGCCGATATAAAGTAAATTAAAAAGAACACGAGTTTATTTATTTTTTTAATATTGTCCTAATAAAAGTTAGTAATAATTCATCGAAAGCCTAGTGCGTTAAATATCTAGCAAATATTATGTATTTATATTATATTATTTTACACTTTATTAACAATTAAAATTTTATTATGTTTAAATAAAATTAGTTTCCCTTGTGTAACTACAAATATACATATATATATATATAGGTATATATATATATATATAATATATAATACTAATATAGTATATAATTATTATAATATATAATAGTATATATATATATACTATTAATAGTATATATATAATATCATATAATTATATAATAAATACAGACATACGACTCAATACTATCTGATTTATATATTATTAAATAATAAGATATATTAGTATAATGTATATATATATATTATAAATATATATAGTATATATTAATTATATATATATATATTTATAAATTAATATTATATATATATATATTATATATATGTGGTGTGTGTGTGTGTGTTGTGGTGTGTGTTTTGGTGTGTGTGTGTGTTGTTGTGTGGGGTCGTGGTGTGTGTTGGGTTGTGCTGTGTGTTTGGGTGTGTTTGTGGTGTTTGTGTGAATGTGAGAATTATATGTGGTGGGTGTAGGGTTGGGTGTGTGTTGGTGTGGGTGGTGGTGTGTTGTGTGGTTGTGGGTTTTTGTGTTGTTGTGTCTGTAGTGACATGTGGCTTGCTGTGTGTATGGTGTGTTGTCTGGGTGGTGTGTGTGTGTGTTTATGTGTGTGGGTGCGTGTGGTGGTTGGTGTTGTGTGAGGGTATTGTTTGTATATGGATGGGGTCATGAAAGAATTAAAATAGTGATGGTAGGAGGATCGACTCGTAGAGAAAGTGAAAGTCCCTGATTATGTACGTTGGATAAATTTTAATATGAAAAACTTAAAATATCAATAAATACAGTATTAAAGGAGCATGTTTATATAAATGGATAATGAAAAATTCCACAGTTGTAAATTATGTTGGATGGAGCAATTTGGACATATATCAATTAATTTTAGGATATTATGTCGATGAAAAGCAATCATGAGCACGAGTATATTTTTTAAAGGCTGTCGAGTTAAATCTTTTGGAATCGAATTTGACTAGGGTCTTGGGACAATAATTCGCATGAGTTTGTGTAGGTTGCCGACGCACCAGTTGCGGTGCGGTGCGGTACGTTGCGCCACACACAAATCCAGGTGCACAAGTGAGCGGGTGCGTGGGGTGTGCGGCGACTGTTGCGCATTGAAGCATAGAGGTCGTGCAGTCGTCTCTACACAAATCCCAGTGTACAGTGCAGCGGGCGTGCGTGCGGAGTCGGTGGGCATTGAAACAAGAGGTCGGTGCGTGAGGGTGCCAAAATTCCGGTGCTCAGCCAACGCTAGTATGTTGTTACTTGTGTTAATGCATAGCAGCGAAACTATGGTGCGTAATAAGAAGTATAGATCTGAGGTGCAGTCTGTTCAGATGTATAATCTTAGGTGGGTGTTATGTGTGAGAAAGATTGAATTGATAAGAAATGGTGCATATTAGAAGTAAATGGTGGGGCTTTGTGAAGGGGGTATTGTTGTGGGCCTCGTACAGGGGATGAAAACTTGCATTGGCGAGATACCACGGTCAATATCCTTCGAGAGGTTGTGAAGTCCTAGGGTTGATTATTGGTTGCATGAAGATCGCCATTTAAGGTATAGGAGATTATCAGGCCTTCCCTTCGACTTACGTTATGCACTTCTGCTTAACTATATTTTCTAAATCCATGCATGCTACACTTCCTACCCCATACATCCTACCCTCATCTGGGAGACGTGAAGGGAGGTTAAAGATAAAGAAAGAATATATATATATATATATATATATATATATATATATATATATAGATACTATATATATATTATATATATATATATATATATCACTATATTAATATATATATATAAAGATATATATATATATATATATATATAGAAAGAATATATATATATATATATATATATATATATATCCAACAGTGAACCATATGGCTTATCTACCTTCTCAATCTACTACAAAATTCATCTGTTCCGTATATCTGTCTTCTACCTTAACTGACTATCCTAAATTCTTCGAATATTTAAACTCAAATTTAGGGCTCATTCGATCTTCTTCACCTTTTCTGAAATCATCATTTGCTGATTTCAAAGTTCATCAGCGCCAATGGCTTTCCTCTTACCCGTAAGCCACAACTGGTGAACCTGTCGACTATTTTTCTATCCAGAATGACCTCGAGCAGTTGGTGCAGCTCCCTACTCTTACCCCTGTTCGTCTTGGAGATGTACCCAACATTCTTGACATATTCTTATCTTCCAATACTCCTTCATCTGTTAAACTATTTTTTTCTTTGGGTTCCTCCGATCACCTTCTTATCTCTGTATCTTCTTCTATCTCTTCAAGTCTTCAACAGGAAATACCTCCACTTACGGTGAGGGAACGTATTTGACAATTCGATGCTGCTAACTGGTCGGACTCGCCGTCGTAATTCTCTGATTTCCCATGGAATGACTATCACTTCGGTGGAGTGTACCCTTGGAGTGTGCTGAGCTCATTCCTAGAAGATTCTCTTTAACATGGAGACGTACATTCCATATTCATTACCTTCAACAAAACCTTGTAAATTTTGGTTTAACTCTGCTTATTCGTGTACTGTTCGCCACAGGGACGCTGCCCTAGGGAGGTACCCCCGCATGCAAACTCTAGAAATTCACGCAACTTTCATTTCATCGAAGACAAAAAAATGTTAATTCTAACTTTGCTTCATCTTCTCTCCCTCCTCTATTATCTTCCGAAGTACAACTGCCGTTTTGCCTTCCTTTGAAGGCTAAACTCTTCACTCAAAACTTTGCATCCAAATTCATCTTAGACGATTCCTTTGTTATTCCACCTTCTCCACTTCCCTCCAACTCATTTACGCCTAGTATACGTTTTAATGATCTCTCTCTCTCTCTCTCTCTCTCTCTCTCTCTCTCTCTCTCTCTCTCTCTCTCTCTCTCTCTCTCTCTCTCTCTCTCACACACACACACACACACACACACACACACACACACACACACACAGCCTAACACTAAGAAGGCGTACGGCTCTGAAGGTATTCCTTTTGTGGTTCTCAAAACGTGCTTCCATGCTTGCACCCTGCATTGGTAAACTATTTCGTTTCTTTTTTACTACTTCGTCTTTTCCTTTCTGCTGGAAACATGAGCTCATTCAGCATCTGTCGTAAAAAGAGGACCCCTCTCAAATCTCAATCTATCCTCATATCGCTTTAACTTCTGTTCTTTCTAATGTTTTCTAGTTTATCCTTAACAGCAAGATATAGAAAAATCTCAATTCTTCAAATATTATCTCTGATCACCAGTATGAGATATATATATATATATATATATATATATATATATATATATATATATATATATATATATGCTAGCTCTTATAATAGCATATGTAGCCATGCTAATATGTATGCATAAGATAAGTATATTTCATGGTAAGATCATGTATGTATATATACAGCTCTTCTAATGTAGTAATAATAATAATAATATATAACCAATAATAATAATATGTAACAAATAATTTTAAAAAGAAGAATATATGAATATTTATATATGTATATATATATATAATAATATGTATAATATAATAATAATAATAATAATAATAATAACTAATATATATAATAATAATATATATATATAAACGTAGAGGAGAGAGAGAGAGAGAGAGAGAGAGAGAGAGAGAGAGAGAGAGAGAGAGAGGCTTTCGTAAGAAACATTTTCTTCACTCCTTTCTTTCCGATTCTTGTTCCTTAACCCTTCGACATTTTAGTGAATCGTTTACTGTATAGCTAGAGATATCAAAAGCCTTCGACAAACTTTGGCGCAAATCTTTGATTTCTAAACTTCCCTCCTTCGGTCTATCCTTCTCCCTGTGGCCTTCTCTCTGATTTCATCTCCGACTGTTATGTAGCAGCAGTTGTAGACGGCCATTATTCATCCTTTAATTCTATAAATGGTGGTGTTCCTCAGGGTTCTGTCTTTCCTCAACTCTTTTTTTTATTTTTCTTCATAAACTTTCTCCCAATTACTTCTTCACCTAAATTCAACTAAGATGACGACTTCATCCTTCATTACCCATTTCATTTTGAAAGATGTCCAAACCAGAAGCAAGTGGTTCATGGTATAGGGGCAGCCTTGGAGCAACTAACTTCTGACCTTTCTTGAATTTCTAATTGGGACATTGAGAACATGTTTGTTTTTAATGGTTTAACCTTCTAAAAGGTTGGGAGTTCTGAGGCGTCTTCAGAATTTCTCCAAGACAACCCAGTTACTCTCTCTTTACAGGGGGGTCGTTCGCCTCTGTATGGAGCACGCTTACCACATCTGTGGCTGTTCCATTCACACAGTTCTCCTTAAAAAGATGGAGTCAAGGACTTTCATTTTATCAACTCTCCTGCTCTCACTCTCTCTCCAGTATCTTTCTACTAGGGTTGGCCGACCCACCAGGTGCGGTGCGGTGTGGTGAGTAGTAGGGCAGGCATTCCGGACACCGTGGGCAAAATTTGCCCACGGTGATTTTACCTTACCTTGACCTTTTTTGAGCCCAATTTTTTACCTGCCTTGACCTTTTTTGACCTTTACCTTTTTGGGCTTGACCTTTTTTGAGCCCAAATTTTTTACCTGACCTTGACCTTTTTGGGCCTTTACCTTTTTGGGCCTTTACCTTTTTTTCGACCAACCCTTCCGTCTTCCATGGGTCATTTTTGGCCCACGGTATTTTTTGGCACCCCTAATTTTTTGGCAACCCTAATTTTTTGGCAACCCTAATTTTTTGGCAACCCTAATTTTTTTTGGTAACCCTGATTTTAGCTTTCGAAGAAAAGGGTGTATAAGCTGGTCCGTCAGCAGCTTTCGTTGGCCATACCCCCTATTTTCCCCCCCCAATTTTTTTTTTTTTTTTTTCGACCGTGAAACGGCAATTTTTCCACGGTAATTTTTGATCTTCCTTTACGGGCTTAGCCCTATTTTTTGATGTCTTTACCTTGTTTGACTACCTTGCCAGATACCATGGGTCAATTTTGGCCCACGGTAATTTCGACCAACACTTTGGTCTTCCATGGGTCAATTTTGGCCCGGAAATTTTCGACCAACCCTTTGGTATTTCCATGGGTCATTTTTGCCCACGGTAATTTTTGATCTTCCTTTAGGGGCTTAGCCCTATTTTTTGATGTCTTAACCTTGTTTGACCATGATATTTCGGCTTTTACCTGCCATATACCATGGGTCAATTTTGACCCACGGTAATTTTTGGGCTTCCTTTAGGGACTTAGCCCGTTTTTGATGTCTTTACCTTGTTTGACCATGATATTTAGCCTTTGACCTTACCATATACCATGGGTCAATTTTGACCCACATTTGATGGCTTTGATGGTTCCCAATCACCACCCGTAAGGAGTATCTAGTGATGTTCTATTAGTGTTCTATGGGTATGAGTGCCGGGTGAGTGCCAGGTGAGTGCCAAGTGAGTGCCAGGTGGGTGCCAATGAGTGCCAAGTGAGTGCCAATGGGTGCAAGTGAGTGCCACACTTGGGTGCCAAGTGGTGCACGCAAGATTGCCAGCTGGTACCACTTTTTCAAAGCCTTTGCACACTCCCCTGGGCCTAGAATAGCCCTAATATGGGTGTCTACCCTAGGTAATAAGGTATGAGGATTCGATTGGTGTATATTACAATCTGCTAGAATGCTTCCTACTATGAGTTAGTATTTTTATAACACTTATAATCACTTACACTCTAGACACTTACATTAAGCCATATACACTTACTCCCGCCACACACGGGTACACTTGCACTTACTACCTCGATATTTTGATGCCTCGGCATTGATGCCTCAGCATTAATGCCTCAACTTTGTGCCTCAACATTGATGCCTCAACTTCTGAAAGGTTCATCTTTGATGACTCGTTGATGACGTCATCTTTGATACCATCTATTGATGATTCATCTTTGATGAAATCTTTGATGGCTCATCTCTTCCCGCATCATAGAACAGAGTTAATATTAATGTCTTCCCCAAGTTCATAAGCTGCCCACCAGGGCGCAGCAAGCCCGCTCCCCGCAAAGGATCGAGCCCGCACCCACAGGTGCGACCCGCCGACCGAATGAAAATATATATACTATAAGTCAAATTTCATTTTTATTTCATACTTATTTCATACTTAAACATTTCAAAGAATTTCGTTTCAAATATACTACGAGTCATTCATTTTTATTTCATACTTAAACATTTTTATTAAAAACATTTTCGCGAACCAAAACAGTAACTCATTACAGACCTATTATTTAACACATATATTTATTAACATTATTTTTACTTAATACTTTTTACTTAATACTTTTTAATTTATAAATTTTTAAAAATTGTATGTAAGAAGAAAAAAATTCAGAGTGTCTGATATATAAACATTCATTTTTACTACAATTGTACGAAATTTTATTAAAAACATATACTTTACATACCTTAAAGCAGTAAAGCAGTAAAACAATAGAGGTGTTATTACCTAACACCTAGGGGATTAGTATGCCTTTGTTTTACTGCTTTACTGCTTTACTGCTTTAACTTTCATGTTTTACTGCTTTAACTCTCTGCTTTACTGCTTTAACTCATGTTTTACTGCTTTAACTCTCTGCTTTACTGTTTTAACTCTCTGCTTTACTGTTTTAACTCTCTGCTTTACTGCTTTATCATATATTTATTAACATTATGTTTTCTTTTATATTTTTTATTTTGTTTTAATACTTTTTATTTATTATTTCTATTTTTATTTTTGTTTTAATACTTTTTTATTTTTAATTTGTAATGTAAGAATAAAAACACACACAGAGTTTCGGTTATATAAACATTTTATTTTAATAAAAATTGTACGAAATTTTTATTAAAAACATATACTTACATACCTTAAGCAGTAAAGCAGTAAAACAATAGAGGTGTTATTACCTAACACCTAGGGGATTAGTATGCCTTTGTTTTACTGCTTTACTGCTTTAACTTTCTGCTTTACTGCTTTAACTCATGTTTTACTGCTTTAACTTTCTGCTTTACTGCTTTAACTCATGTTTTACTGCTTTAACTCTCTGCTTTACTGCTTTAACTTTCCGCTTTACTGCTTTAACTCATATATTTATTAACATTATGTTTTCTTTTATATTTTTTATTTTGTTTTAATACTTTTTATTTATTATTTCTATTTTTATTTTTGTTTTAATACTTTTTTATTTTTAATTTTGTAATGTAAGAATAAAAACACACAGAGTTTCGGCCATATAAACATTTTATTTTAATAAAATTGTACGAAATTTATTAAAAACATTGTTACAACCCTTAAAACAGTAAACAGTAAAACAATAGAGGTGTTATTACCCAACACCACCTGGGGATTAGTATGCCTTTGTTTTACTGCTTTTTAACCTTCTGCTTTACTGCTTTAACTCATGTTTACTGCTTTAACTTTCTGGCACTGCTTTAACTCATGTTTTACTGCTTTAACTCTCTGCTTTACTGTTTTAACTCTCTGCTTTACTGTTTTAACTCTCTGCTTTACTGCTTTAACTCATATATTTATTAACATTATGTTTTCTTTTATTTATTTTTATTATTATTTTATTTATTTTTATTATTATTTTTATTATTTTTATTATTTTATTTTTATTATTTTTATTATACTTAGTGTTATTTACTTCATGCCTATTTGTTATTATTATTTAGAACACACATACACACACACACACACACACTTTACACACACACACACACACACATACACACACACTTTACACACACACCTTACATACCACATTCACTAAACACT